>CM021100.1:486653669-486858830 GCA_007115665.2 Sequoiadendron giganteum | reverse complement strand
GTGGAGTGTGACACCATAAGGATCTTCTAAGTGAGACCCATAGCATGGAACAATGATTTTTCCATCCAACCCTACCCTATCAGTTTTCCTCTGCCTTTCCTATATATGCAAAACTTTGTAAATTATAATTTGGGTAAATTTGAAACAATAAAAAAAAGAGTTAAAGGGGCTTCACCACAAAGGGCCTATTTCTCTAATTTTATTCAAAGAAATAAAATAAAAACATTGAAATGACTAACAACCAAAAGGTGAGCCAAATCAAGGTATGAATCAAAAAAATTCCTTTCTATTGAAGGACGAGGGTATGAGTCAAATAGAAATTTGGGGATAATGATTAAAAACATCAAATGAACTCCAAAATGCAAGCTATAAAATGCAAATGAAAGATTGTAGTAAAAAATAATGGAAATAGTAATCAAAAGGTAGATATAGAAAGGGGAAAATGATGTGTATCAGTCAACGAAAGTCACTTTTTCAAGCTCACTAAGGACTCATTCTCCCTATGGAAAATGGGTCCTCACTAGGGCTTTGCAAAATTCCTTTCTAGGTTCTCTTTTGTTGTGTCTACCCTCCAATATTTTTTATTTTCATTATTAGATAGCCGAAAATAAATCTTGTAGAAGAATTTCCATGAAATGAAAACTTTTTTTGCAACTTTGACAACTTTGCAACTTTATTCAATTTCTCTCTTCAAATGATCTTTAGCCTAAAAACTCGCAATCACACATCAAAGAGAGAAAAATGTTGTTTGTTAGGTGAATGGGTGTTTTCCTTAGTCAAACATCATTTTGGTAATTAACCTTGGAATGAAAAAAAGTAGCATAGAGAAATGATGGATGAACACACAATGTCACAACTCACCAAACCTTTGATTGAACCTTGGAATATAGATCTACAACTTGCATGAGTTGGATTTAATGGATGTGGATCTTGATCATGAAACTTGTCTTGAAATAATGTCTTTGATAGATCTTGAACTCTACATCACCATATTATCTCAAACAAAATGGATGATGCAAGAAATCTTTGACATGATAATGGAATCTTGATTGTTGCAATAATATTTTACAAATATTCTCTAGAGTGCCTTCAAATTCTCTTGAATTTCTCTAACAATGCTCTTGTCAAAGTACTTAGCTTTCTTGCAAAATATTCTAGATGCTCATGAAAACTGTCTAAGATGAAACATATTGAAATGACCTCTTATTTATACATATCTTAATATTAGTTCCCAAGATTCAAATATCGCAAGCCGACATTGGAATATACATTTGAAATCATTCAAATACCTAAATAGTTGAAAATTTGGAGCTCTTTATCACCTTTATGGTTTAGGACCTAAAAGGAGAGACATACAATCTTCACACTCTTCACTCAAGAACAAACCCTTGAGATTTCAATGTAAAGGAGATTAAAATCTTGCTACAGGACTATCCTAGGGGCTGAATGAGATCTAATGAGGGGTTCACCACCAGGTAAGAACTTGGAAAAGATAATGCAATACAATGTGAAATGTCAAACCTTGAATGACCTAGAAATATGAACAAAATGCAATAAAAAGTTATAAGACTAAAAGTGTGCACCTACAAGACTGAAGAAGATAGAATGGAGGTATGGAATTCTTGAAAATCTATTGTTAATGCTGACTAGGACTCATTTTCCAAGTTTTGAATCAATCTTGCTTTTGGGAAAATGTGTACATATAGGTTTCAGCCAAAAGGGTATCTGGATATGTGAAAATCTCTATTAGGCCTATACAATGGGACTCATTCGCCACTTGTGGCTAATCAATCCACTTCTACTTTTTTCAGAAGTTTGGGACCTAATTTTGTGCCTCTTGATTTGCTCTGCTTTTTTTCACTAGTTTTCAGATCTAAAACTATAAATTTCCACCTGTAGATCTTCTCCAATCTTCTCCTAGACTTGATGACAACTTTAACAACTTTAAGGATTTGAAATTTTTTCTCCAACTTGTCTTCTTGAAAAATCTGCAATCTATCTCTACAAATCACACACAAGAAGATGGGAATCTTTTGTGGGATTATTGAATAGGGGTTTTCTTTGCTCAAACCCCTTATTAGTAATTAAAACTTGAAATCAAAGTAAATATGAATGGGAAATGTTGAATGAACAAATATAAATCTTGTTGTTTTTTGTTTTTATGGTAACCAAGCTAATCTTCAAAATTCCCTATGGATCTTTCCATTTCAAATAATTAGAAATCTAATGGGATTGGCCAAGGAACAAGTAAAAGTTACAAAACATTCACTCCTGCACTTTGGGCTCTGTGAAACTCAAGAGGGTGATCTCACAATGTATACTCAATAATTCATATGACCAATATTTAAGTACATTGTCAACAATAGATACTTCTCATATAAACACTGAACAACAAAATATATTGAAAAGGTAGGCAATTATTTTAACAATACACTACACTTGGAGCATGAGAACAATGAAACTCGACATAACTATAATGGTAATATATTTGAAAGATGTGTAAATTAAGAGTGATTTGTTAATGAATTGACCCAAGAACTGTATTGTGAATAATTTTCTTGAACTAGTGCCTTATCCTAAACATGAAGTCAATAATAACCTATCAAACCTAATAAAAATCCTTCACATAGCAACATATAAGCTTCAAAAAACATTGCATTACAACATTCCCATATTATTTTCTTGACTACCATTTCTTAAAGATATCCCAACACACAATTCATATGAATCTACAACTTCATTCAAGCACTTATACTAGTTCCTTGAACTAATTGGCATGAATGAAATCATACAACCAGTAAAATCAATGGAGATGAATAAAAAATTCCTTGATTATACTATTCATGATTCATAAAATATGTACAAAGGAGAGAAAATGATCATGAAATTAGTACCACTATACTTCATATTTTCTATACTATTATTAAAATTACAGATGCAACTAAAGACTCAGAACCTAAGACAAAAAAAAAAATTCAAATAATGCTTTGCGTTCCTTCCACAATTCTCAATATCAAATGCAATGCAACAAACTCTGCTTTTTGGTCTTTAATTCCTTCTTATAGAAATGAAGGAGCAAAATAATCTTTGGACCATAAATCACACATGTCACTTTTCTATTGGACCATTGTAACACATATTCGCTTTTCAATTACACTTGAGTTCTCAGGTGGTGGGAATAAACATCAAGTAAAAGTACTCTTCATTTGTTGTGAAAGATCTAGTACAACCATCAAAAGGCATATTTTTTGTTACAAAAGCTTGAAAATATTACCCACACACTAAAAAATGTCTCCATGGGAAAACCTAGTCAACAAAATTTAAAAGTATGAAAAGCACATGAAAAAAAATAACTTATTTATCCATATCAACACTTATGCCACCATCTTTCAAGTTGAGGAGAAAACAATATTTTGTAATAATTCATCAAAAGCCTAATCTACACTATTTTTAGGTTATTCTTTGTTGTTCTCCTATCCATTATTCGTTATATCTATTATCATTATCTTACAAGCATACTTAGTATATTTTTCTAGCCATGTGGTGTACTCCTTTTTAGCTACCCAATTTGCATATAGAAGCTTCTACACCTTCACAATGTGTTGAGTGTGTCTAGCATCAATTAAGGCCCCGACCTCCTTAAGAAATGTATACATTCTTGTTTCAATATCCACCATTATATCAATATGTCGATTCAGCATGGTGTAATCACTTAAAGTCAATTCCATCTTAGCCAATGTGAGCATCTCTCCCTAATCAACTCTCCATTCATTAAATAGCTTTAACTCACCTTTTTTATTCAATTTATCTTGCTCTAGAGCTGCATCCCTAGCTTCCCATGAATTTTTTTTATCTCATTCACCAAGTCAATCACTTGCAATATTTTAGGGCTGTTGGTGGGCACTTTAGTATCTTATCCTATTTTAGGTATCATTTCTCTTAAAGAACCTACTTTGGTGCCCCATTTGCTCCATTCATTCTTGAAGGCATCTTGAACATGTTCATACTTTATGTTTGCTTCATCGATGCTCTTATAACTAGCCCATACACAATCAACCCTATTGACCAATTTTGTCACTTTATATCTTAATACATTTTTAAGAGAGGGTGACCAACCATGTCAAGGCCCTAGGTAACAAAGGGCCAACAACAAAAGGTTTCCCTAACTAACCTCAGCTTAATAGAGTGTTAGGAAATGAGGGATGAGAATGATGAGGATTATAAGGTCCTTCGATAACTTTGAAGACTCGAGACTTCAAATGGGGCTAGGCGAGTCAATTTTTGGGGTCAACTCTATGTCCTAGGGAGCTCTCTACCCAAGGATGAAAGTGTGGCTCTAAGATGATAATGCGGCACATTGGCATCTCTTGGGTCCGATGGAATCCATTTGACTAGAGGACTAAAGAGAAAATGTTGGAATCGAGAGAAAAAAGTAACGACCTAGCTAGATATGCTCAAAAGGCCAAAATGACACTAAGACTTATATAAAGTATGTGCAAATATGACAAAAATAAATAAGAGTAAGGATAGCAAGGATGATCTCAGAAAGATGTTTGTTCACCAGCTAGCTCTAAGATACTTACACCTGCACATAAGAGAGGAAAATTGTTGGGGGGGTGTATAGGGGTCTGCCTCAATCAGACCCCCATTTTGGTGCTTCCACCTCCATGGAAAACCAAGATGATGATAATGGAGAAAAGTATGCTAAAGCAAGAAATGGAGTAAAGAGCACTAAAGAACTACAAAATAGTGTTATGCTACTCAACCAAATCATAGAAGAGAGGAGTAGAAAGCTTACCATCTCAACCAAGAGCTCACTAGCCAAAGGGGGAGAAAATGAGAGGACTCAGGCCTCTTATGTAATGGTGTTTGTTCCACACTTTCTGTACAGAGCTGACAAAGTATTGATATTCCTGCTATGGAGCACAAAAATGCTACTTCAGAATGAAATCAATGCTTAGATCTTGAAGATATTATGAAGAAGTTTCTTAGAGATTGTGGAAGGATAAAATGAAGGAATGAATTGTGAATTTGAAGGAGAGGATGATGAAAATGGCCATATTCAGGTCAATTCATCGAAGAGGGCATTACGATTTGACTTCCAATGGGAAGTGTAACACCTCTACAAGTTCCATACATGAGAATCTTTGAGGGACTTAATAACATTGTGTGGATGTATGTGCATCGCATGAGCATCCTTCACAGTTATTCCTCTATCGACACATAAAATGAATGCCATTTAGAATGAAGGTAATGGGCTTATGTGGAATTTCACCTTCAGATTTCATTTTCTAAAGTGGGGATGTGTAAAAGCGGAATTTGCATAAGGTGTGAAAATTTTCTCCTATACATTTTTCCCCCACTTTACCAAGCACAAATATTGATGAGTTCTTCCATAAAGTAGATCGGAAAAGTAGTATCGAATTAGAAATGTATACATCAAATATCAACGAAGTAGACCATGATCTAACAAACCTGAGAGTGTAAGACAAGAAAAAGACTACATAACTCCACATAACTATGAAGCTTAAAAAAGAAAGTGTCTTATATTCCCATGACCCTACAAGGAGGCAACCCCCAAGATCTATCGCATGATGGAAGCCCCAAGAAGTAAGTGCCTCATAGTTCCGCAAACCTATAAAGAAGGTGTATCCCAAGATCTCTCGCATGAAGGAGATCTAAGAAGTAAGTACCTTATAGGCTCGTAGACCTGCAAGGAAGGCATATCCCAAGATCTCTCACATGAAAGAGATGCAAGAAAGTGGACTCTATAGTGTCAAAAGGTGGCTTCGTCGGTGGACCGTCATGTAGACCATCGAAAAGCTAGAAAAATTTCAAAGCGGTCCCTCAGGAAGCCTTCAAAAGGAAGAGAGGTCTACTCAAGGGATGCACTATTTGAAAAGTGAGGTATAGTCAGGCTGCCCCTGAGCTAGATGCAAATGATTTGAAATATGTCTAGTTAGGCTACCCCCAAGCTAGATGCCATATAATCTATTTGAGATAAAAAAATTCAAAGGAGGTCCCTCAGGAACCCTACAAGGGGTCCACTCAAGGGATGCACTATTTAGAAGTTTGTGTTCTCTTTCTCAAATGGATTCACCATCATGGAATCCTTCTAACATATGTTCACTTCATCGTGGTGTAGACATATAAATTATCTTGATTGATCCTATACCCTTGATCCTAATCTAAGGCTAACACCTGTTCATCTTCAATCATCTCCTCTACTAGTCATTTAATTAAATAATCTTTATTTCAGTAAATTCATCATATTTCATCACTTAATTAAATAAATCAAATTTATCTGATTAAGTCATCATCTCCTATTAATTAAATAAATTATTTTATTTAATTAATATTATAGTCGCTCTTTAAATTAAATAATTCACTTTATTTAATTACTCTATAAAGTCATCTCCTTTAAATTAAAAAAATTGATCTATATTTGATTTAATCTAACACCACACTCTTTAATTAAATAAATCAAACTTTATTTAAGTCTAAACCATTATTCATCTCATTTTAATTTATTTAAATCCTAAAATCTAAATCAAATTTTCAAATCTAGTAAATTCTATCTAAATTAATCAAATCAGGATTAATGATAATCCATCAAATCCTCTAGATTTTTCATCTTTCTCATGAATATCATTTTAATTACTTTATTGAATCTTCAATTACTTTCAGAAAGGCATCAATATTGGAATATTCTCCAAGTTTTGAAAATCTCACCAAAAGGGTTTGTACATCCAATAAGGCATTTAAACCTCTTACATGTCCTTTTTCCTTGAGACAAGTGGCATTTAATTCATCCTTCATCTCCCTCCGACAAGCCAACTTTTGAATTTCAAATTTGAATCTAATAGCATTTATCATGCACATTGACCAAAATGTGCTCCACCTCTTTCCATTAGCATCTTGACAAGTGGCACAAATCCATTGGTCCATCTTTAATCCCACATTCATCCTATTCTTTAATCCTCCATCCTTCTTTGTTATAAATAGATGCCTCCTCTATTGCATTTGATCATCCATAATCCATGTAAGATTACCATGCTCATTTGGATCAGCAATCTCATTCATAACTTCATGCAATATCATTATCTTCAAGTTTTTGAGCAATTTCCATCCATCATTATCCATTATCATCCATTTTCATATTGTCATAGCAAGGTTATGAAAAAATTTCATCAAGGAGCATCGAATCTTCACCATTGATCATCAAGCTTGCAAGGAATTGGGAAAGGGCCATATTCCTCATCAAAATGGCACCAATTCCCCCATGGGATGCTAGTTTTATTGTTTAGAATAAGATTTCATATCTTTCTTTTGTTATTTTATCTTGTTTTCTTGTTCTTCACATTGAAATTAGTTTCATGGGGAATTTTTGTTTTAGATTTTTTTCTTGAATAACATTGTGTTGTTTTGTCATTTTGGTGCAGGTCTAAGATATCCATTCACATTTTGGTGCTAGAACATTTGGAACCTTTCAAAAAATCATTCATATTAGACTTTTGGTAAATCCTTCAATCAAAATCAAAATCACTTTGTTTGGCTAAATGTGTGTGGATGAATCCTTCCTCACACATTTAGTTGAATTATCGTCTTTGTGGAAACGTTTACCTAAGGATAACATCCAACATCTTGGAATCTATAAGTCAATTATCCAAATAAAACCCAATCCAAATCAAAATCAAAATCCTAAAGTCTAGCATTGATCCAAGGTTCCTAATAGTTCAGCACCCATTTCACTCACCCTTTCATCTCATCATTGGTCCTAAAAAATTTAGAGGTTCAATTTTACAACAAGGTCAAAACATAAGAACATGGAATATAAACTTGATTCATACATCATGAGTGGTCTAAATCAACCAAACCATCAAATCCTTACTATGCCAATTGATTATCGAAACTCACATTTATGCAATCCATACATGGCATCATTATCTCTTACAAACCTTAATGGTACAACAAATGTGAGTATGCCCAATCTAAATTTTGGAACACCTTTCCCTATGGTAGATTTAAATCAAAGAACAAACCTACAAATCTATCAACCAAACAATCAATGCATGAGTCTTCAAAAAAACAACATTTTCCCACCAAATCCATACATGCCAAATATGAATATACCAAGTACAATTTTACCAAACAAGAACATTTCAAATCTAGACATGGTAAAATTTGAGATAGATATATTTGCATGTCATGCAAATTTTGTTCAAAGTCCAAACAATATGTTAAAAACTCCATGTGTTGATCCAAGTCAAGGTAACACCATACAAAATCAAAGTTACCTAAACCAACCTATAATGCCAAATCGAAACCTCATCCCAAATCATAAAATTGTCCAAAATCAATTTTTCCATGATCCAATACAAACACCACAAGGATGCATTCCAAATCTGCTTGAACAAAAACCAAATCAACTATATCAAGGGTTTCAAGATCAAAATCAAGATCAAATTTTGCGAGATAAAATTGCTACACTCACCAAAATAGTTGATCCATTGCACCAAGAGACAACTCCACCCCAAAATCAATACACTATTCCATTAGATGAACCATATCATCAAAGGATTGGGCTGTGTCCCCAATTACATCAATAACAATATCTCAAATGTTAAGAATTTCTATATCAATATCAACAACATCAATGACAAACCCAACCTCCACATCTCAAAGATCAATCACCACATATCAAAGATCAATTACCACATCTCCAAAATCAATAGCCACAAGGTCAATTTAAAGTAAAAATAAAACAAGGTAACAAAAAAAAATGCACACCACTTGGGGAACCAATTGAACCGGTCATGCAACAATTGATACAAGAAAATCTCATTAAAATCCCCATTTATGAGAATTATCAAGAGCCCCAAGTTAAACCACCAGGGTATAATGAGAAGCACCTTTTTTATTTTCACAAAATAAAGGGAAACACAACATCAAATTGTATTCGACTTAAAAATCTCATCCAAGACCTTATTGATCAAAACATAATTTCTATTGGGGACAATGATCAGGATTCAACCACTAGCAATAGTAGTGACAATCTCTCCTCCACAATTGTTTAAAATGATGATCAAGATCTATCCATCAATGAGCACCTTGAAGATGTTTCTACCTTATCGAAAGATCAACTCAACATACATCAAGAGTAACTTTTTGATCATGAAAAATACCCCTCAACAATATCCAACAATGATCTATCCAAAGGAGTGTTAACATTATTTGATCCTATAATTGGTGATCCTTCCACCAATGATCATGTTGAAAGTGTCTCTACATCACCTAATGAGTTAGAGGACATATCTCAAGATTTAACCCCAAAGCATGATCGACATCTTTCACCAAAGTCTAGCAATGGTCCTTTCCAAGACATATTGACATCCTTTGACCTTGTTAGAACTTTAAAATTTTGAAAATTTTATGGCTGTCTATACTCATAAGTTTCTTAAGAATCCCATACCATAAGTATAAGAATCCGCTTTGCATAACATATTCACCCATGTTCTAGTCAGTTTTTATCATTTGGTCCTATAAAATTCACCTGACCTTGAGCATTTCAATGTATAAATCATATCGGCATAAGATGATGCGGGTCTCTCCGATCCATAAATAATTTTATATTAATGCATACCTTCTTTCAGTATATCGACAAGAGGTTGGAAATGTCATACTGATAAAATCTCATTTGAGGATACACATCAAGAAGATGTAGTTCACAGTCTCAAATGATAAATAGATCCTATCGAATAGACAATAATCATCAGAGTGATAGTGTGAAGTCATATCAGGCTTATATATTTATTACCACTCGAAGCACAAGGAAATATGTCGGCTAGACCAGAGTCATCAGAGTAAAGCTCCTAAAGTAAACTTGAGACATTCATCTAGTCTTGCCGATGAAGCAAAGGAGGATTTTGTCAGTAGGATAATGTTACCGAGATGAGTTTGAGGAGTCCTACCAAACCTTCATGACGTGCCAACAAAATTATATTAGTAAGGGACTTGATGATATGTTGGGAGGGGAATGATTATTGGAAAGACATGATTCATGGTCTTTTCGATGAAGAAATTCATTGGTGAGATAGACTTTAGTGGAGAGAGATAAGAAGGTCACATCGAGTGTAGTTCCATCAACAAAGAAAAATTATTATGTCTTCACGATTAAAATTGACAAAGGAAATACCTCGAAAAGATACCTATCTTTTGAGTAAGATGAGGATTGTCTGCCTGACTTACTAAGTCACAATGATATGCTTGCATCAGTGGGAGTTATAGTGATATACTTAAGACCAAAAGGATAACTCTCGAGGAGACTCATAATGCTGGTGAACCTATAGGACATCTTCATGATATATGATCAATTGATAGAAAAGGTACAAAATAGTTTTCAGGGAGACTCAGAGTGTTGGGGAAACCATAAGATGTCTTAGTGGGTGTCTAATGAATGTTGGTAAAAGCCCGAATGAAAGGATCGCCCAAGATTTGAAAATATCTTGCTGACAAGATTACATTATGTGATAGTGAGAGTTTTGAAAAACCTGCTACACTCGTGTTTTACCTAAAACATTAATGGCGCCATAGAGCATAAGTAATTTCATGAATCAAGGTGAATTCAATTGAAAATTTTATTTTAGAATTGACAGCGAAGGAAGAAGAGGAGCGAGCAAAAGATCGAGGTATTCTTTCAATTCAAAATTTCAAGCAAAATACAGTAAGTTCTTCATACCTTAAGTTTGCAATTTTGAAGAATGAAAGCCACTAGTTCAGGAAAATCAAGGGGTACAAAACATGGGGAAAGTAGTTAGCCTAAAGGTAAAAAGAAGAAATCCGAAATTCAGCCAGAGGGTACTAATTGAAAGCTAAGTCAAGATCTTATCAACCAATTACCTGGCTCTGGAGCTAAACCCAGACGATCTACACAACTTAGGGCATAAGTGGAAAAATTTGAAGAGAAATGTAAGCTCATAGGAGATATTTGGACTCCAATAAGAGGTTATGAACTTTTTAGTTTTCATTACTACTAGAGGAATCATTTTGAACTAGTATGTAAGCCATGGAAGTTTAATCTAGGGAAGTTAGTTTTCCCTAATGTATTTGTCAATGTTGAATAGGTGAAATTGTTGGGCACTCATTATAATTCAAAACTCAAAGCCATCTGTGATCCATCCGGGAACCCATTGATACACATATTAGAGGATGCAATAGGTGCAATTTTTAAATTAGAAGGGGTAAACATCGAAAAGATCATATATGAAGAGTTAGAAAATGAATTCAGGAGGATGGGCACAATTTATAAAGGTTGGAGATTTTCCTTGCATAGAATTAGACATGGTGGCAACCAATTCTGCTAGAAGATAGTGAAGGAACCCCATTCCATGTTGATCTTTTTGAGCCCTATATGAAATACACTTATTTCTCGATAGGTCAAGTATTGGGATTGGAAGTCCCTGAGTATATGAAAATTGTGCCCATGGTAATTTCAGCAGATATTAAGTATCACAACTCGAGACCTTTCGATTATGGGTTGATGGAAATAAAAGGTGGAGCCTCTATCTTACATCTTAGGCATTATTCGCTGTTGATGTATATAGTTTTGTATTTTGGACATGAGTTAGGGTTGTGGTATCAGGAAATGAAAATTTCACAATTTGACAAGGAAGGCATGTCATTACCTTTTCAATTATGGATTTTTGTTTGGGACAATAGGTTTTCTAATTCAAGTTTTTTACACTTTGAGGAATATTTTGTAAAGCCATTGTAGAAATTTTATAATCATCCATGTGCTTATTCTTTGTCTGATGAGATAAAGAGGTTTCTTAGGCCTAAGGACTTCAATGGGCCAATTAGCCACAATTGGGGGGATTGGTATTGTTTGGAGGATGCTACCATGATTAACATTTATGGATTTGAAGATGCCCCATTCATTTTTCCTAAAACAGTTCCGAACAGGATTGCATACTTGGAAATTGTTAGGCAAATGGACTTTTCTAGTGTTATGAATTTGAGTTCTTTTGGAAAGTAGGCTTTTATGTCCAATACACTATGCTTCGATGATTTTACTATATTGAAGAAAGAAGGGTATGATCTGATTCTTGATAAATTATAGTAGTATAATATGAAAAGAGGACCACCGAGAAATAATTTTGATCTAGAAGGATATATCATTTCTAGTAAACAAAAGATAAACTTTGGTGGGTATCAAAATGTGCCCTATCAATTTGATGATATGATTAGGAACTTCAAGAAAGAAAAAGTGGAAATGATGGTTGAAGAATATAATCAGGGGTTGCAAGATACATAGCTACTGTCTTTCAGGGAAGAGACATCTGGGACTAATGTACCACAAGATCTACCTAACAAGATGTCAAGGTTGAGAACTCAGGATTACGCCTGCCCTACCAGGGAATCAAGTGGGACCAACAAATAGAAAGGATCTTGGCTTCTACAAAAATTGGTTCGTAATCAGGGTACTCATTTAGAAGGCCACATGAGAGGCAAGATCAACCCATATAAAGAGTATCACCTACTTGTCCATAGGATCTCCTATAATGATGAGCATTCCTCACCATTCGAATTTGTATACTATTTAGGAATAGCTTGGCGTTTAGCTCGTTACCGATTTGAGTCGTCCCCTTTGGGTGAGTACTTTTTCCCACCAAGGCAGCCTCTCTAAAGGTGTACAATAGTGAACCGTAAGTGCATTCGTAGTTCGATCATCTTTGTTTGTATGAACAAAGAGAGAACACTCGCAATGCCTTTTTCTCACGCTAGACAAGTTTTATTCAGTTTTAGAAACCAAATGAAATGTGGAGGCAATATTTTAAACAGCCTAATATCACAAAAAATCTTTTGATTCTCAAGATTGTTGTGAAGCATGAGAGAAGTGCATATGCATTTCAATGGTATTAGTTTGTAAAAAAGATTACAAAATATGAAAAACACTTGTTCATTTTAGACCACAAAGCAATGATTTTGATTCGTTTTAAAGCACCAAAATGAGATGTGAAAGTTTCCTTGTTCAATTTTAAGTCCAAATCTAAATCTAGTATGTGTCCAAGGTTCTTTTTAACCAACTTTGAAAAGATCAAATTATTGATTGATTTTACGTCCAAATCGAAACATGAGTTGGTTTAAAATAGAAAACAAGAGTAGAAAATGGAAGCTCTAGATTGGTATAATAAGCATTAAAAAATGCTTTTCCTTTTCATGTTTTTAGCCTCAAGTTTTTGAACTTCGCTTAGTTTTCCTTTGTTTAATTTTGATGCTTGATTTCGATGCCCTCCTTGATGTCAACCTTTAACCTATTCCATAGTGGATTGGTGCTATCCTTTGCATAGAAGGTAGCCCTTTCCCAATCATTGCCAAGCAACTGAGATGATATACAATGAGATACAAAGTGAACTCAAGTTTCCTATACTAAGGATGCTCCAAATTGTAGGAGAGATTGAGAGAGGAGAGGCCAAGATTGAGAAATGTGGGACTAAAACCCAACAAATAGGAGAGAGAGACTTGTCACAATGTGATTGGCCCATGATTGTTCAAGTTTTGGCCAATGTGTCCATTTCAAATTTGAAAATGGAATTAAATGCATGTAGTTGAAGGATTTGGGGGGAAATTTGCTTCGCCAACAAAGTCAAACAATGGGAGTTAATGAGGGCATATTACTTGGGAATATGCCTTGTGAGGAAAATAGGTGTTTTAATAAATCAAATTAAATGATTTATTGTGCACGTGGATGGGACATGGGTTAGGCTTAGCATTAATTAAGGATTTTGACTAATTAAGCTAGTGATTAGGTGGTGTGACATTTGATTTGCATTTTTGGATTTATTTTAAATCAAATGAGAGTAAAATGAATATTAGTCATTTAATTAAATACAAGTGATTTAATTAAATCCAAAGACTTTAGGAAGTCAATTAATTAATTTGATTTAATTAATTAAGAAGAAAATGATCAACTATGGTGTTTAATCAATAATGTTGATTTGGAATGTCTACATTTTTCCCCTCTTTGAAGCAATGTACTCGTTGCATTGGTTCAAAGAATGCTGTCGTTGACACCAAAATTAAAAAAAATTCTGATTTTTTTCGAATGCACCGGCAAAAGAAGTGCGTTAGTACATTGCCCCCTCAAGAGATTGAGCGAAAAAATTCGATTTGAGGTCGATCTTGCGATAAAGACATTCAAAATGGATGTATGGATGGTTATGACTATATGATCTATATGATAATGATGATGTAAATGAGATGTTTGAATGATGCTTAGAATAAAAAAATTATATTATCCTGAACAAATTAAATGATTATAAAAATGAGATGTTAGATGGATGATGTTGTCCTATGATGATATGCAAAATGAAAGTGGGGATGCAGGATGGATGCATTTTTAGCATGAAAGAGGATAGAAGAATGAGAGGGACCAACCATTAAATTCAAGAAGGTGAAGAAATCCAACAAGTCCACTAGTCGTCGAGACTTTATTGGATATGATAATGAATGATGATGATGTATTGCTTATACAAGGATGGGAGAGATAAAGAGCATACCCTTCTTTATGTTTGATAACACACATAGGTGCAATGCATCAAGGTATTAAGAACCAGGATGGCGTTGTGCCTAGTGTGATGGACTTTGACTCATCAAATAGATAGGAGTACTCTTGTTCATACTTGACAAATGAAATCTTATTTGAAATGCAATTCAAATTTTCTAAATATCTCGGGCCAAAACATAAAAAGGAAAGCCTTCTTATGTGGTCAACAAGACACCTAAAAAATCCTTCCTAAAAATAAAACAAAGTACACATAACGAATTTATTTAACAAGAATATCCAACAAGTACAATAGATAAAAAGATAATGATCATTGCCCCATTCCTTTCTCTCTAAACCTATTTTGTTTAGGCATCATTGAGAGGTCCTTGGAATGTGTGCAAAATAAGATAACTCTAAAAATACTAAGATAGAGTAAACAAAAAAGCTAATGTTCTTCATACCGCTAACCAAAGACTAAACTACAATGATACTTGATGTTGATGTCCATCGCTAGAAGGTCAGATTCCTAGGACATGTTGTGATTAGGGTTTTGATAAGTTTGATTAGATGATAAGCTATTAATACTCTGAGTTGACCAACTTGATGACTCGCTGATCTAGACTTGAGACTTTAATGATTAGGCCTTCACTTTTAAACCTGCTAGACTTGATTTTGATTGACTTACCAAAGGATGAAACTGATGATGCTTTATTAGGAATTATGATTACTACGGGTGAAACTGAGATGAGATAGTTGCACCATTTTGAGTTTTTAAAATGTTTTGAGGCTTTTTTTTGGAATTTTGAGATGTTTTGCAAATGTTTTTGTATTTTCAAAATTTATGACAAAGAGACTAACTTAAAGACCTATCCTAGGGGTCATGTGAGTTGATCCATAGATTAGCCTTGCCTACATTATACATGAATAGACCACATAGTTGGACTGATGACAAGCTTGACTCAAATGAAAAGATATATGGGAAAATAGATTGCCATTGAGACGGATGCCTAAAAGGATTGACCCAAAAAGTGAAATAGATGGGAAAATAGAGTGCCCATGCAATAGATGCCTAAAGGACTGACCTAAGATGTCTTGGGGGATGATCAAAGATCAACCTTTCCTATATTCAAACTCAGAGACAATGTAGTTCAGACAAGGTGGAAGACTGATAAGACTCAATGATGAATTTTTTTATTTTTTTTTTTGAAGATTTTCGACATGTTTTTGGATTTTTGATGAATTTTCTGAATGTTTTGATTTTCTAATGCCTTGGTAAGAGCACAAAAATATACACAAATCCGATCTAGTGCCAGTTTCAAGGACATGCCCCCAACGTTAAGCGATAAACTACTTCAATAAAGGCAAGGCAAACTGACCTTAGGAATATGTCAAGTAGTACTATGGTGGAATATGATATGGGTATCAGCTTAGGCTATGGTATGGATGCTAGTGGATGGGTGGATGGATGAGTGAGTCATGCAGATCCTTGTAGATGGGGAGTGCTTTATTTACACCTGGTGCCTGTTTGCTAGGTTTTCACCAAGGTACTTGTCCAAAGTGCCACCAAATTGGTTTTCACTAGAGGACGATTTTTTCTCTTTACTGTTTTCAATTCTTTTTCATATTTTTTAGGATTTTGTACTTTTTTATTTTTTTGTTATCGCCAAGATGCCTATTTTCCAGGTTTTCATCAAGGGTGACCATTTTTTCAGGACTTTTTCTGATTTTTTTTTTTGTATTTTTGGTTTTATACCTTCCAAGTTCTTAGGCATAATTTTTTTTGAGATGGGAGATGTTTAAAGGCTCTTGTAGAGGCTCATCTTCTGGTGTTGCTAATTGATATGCTCCTAATTTGTAGCTGGCTATGATGACGAAAGGTCCCAACCAGTTTGGCTCAAACTTTCCTTTGCTCTCTAGATTCGACACATTCTTTTGGTTCTCTTTCATCACAAGTTCTCCAACTTGGAAGGTGTGTTTCCTGATCTTCTTGTTTTAGTTTAATTTCAGGCGATTCTATTAGAACTGTAGATGGTTTAGGGAATCCATGCATCATTCATCTAGCAATTCCAGCTCATTCAGTCTTGTGACCCTGTATTCCTCATCTGTGATGAGGTTCTATAATGATATCCTTAGTGACAGGAGCTCGATCTCAATTGGGAGTATGGCTTCTGATCCGTAAACTAGGGAAAATGGAGTGGCACCTATTGGTGTGCAGATGCTAGTGCAGTAGACCCATAAGGGGATTTAACTACAGATGCTAGTCATGACCAAAGTCATTGAATGTTTTCTTAAGGATTTTCAAAATGGTTTTGTTGGTAGCTTTTTCTTAGCCATTGCCTTGCGGGTAATATGGGGTGGAAAAGCGGTGATGAGGTTCTATAATTATATCCTTAGTGACAGGAGCTCAATCTTAATTGGGAGTATGGCTTCTGATCTATAAACTAGGAAAAATGGAGTGGCACCTATTGGCATGTGAATGCTAGTGTGGCAGACCCATAAGGTAGGATTTAACTGCAGATGCTAGTCATGACCAGATTCATTGAATGTTTTCTCAAGGATTTTCATAATGGTTTTGTTGGTAGCTTCTACTTGGCCATTGCCTTGTGGGTAATATGGGGTGGAAAGGCAGTGCTGGATTTTGAATATTTTGTACAAGTCATGGACATCCTGGTTCTTGAAAGGTGTCCCATTATTAGACATAATGGATTGGGCAACACCATATCGGGAAATGAGGTAGTTTGGAATGAACTTGGATATCTGCTTTCTAGTGATGTAGGTCATGGGAATTGCTTCGACCCACTTTGTGAAATATTCGGTGGCAGTGATAATGAACTTGTGGCCATTGGATGAGGTTGGTGAGATTTTACCTATGAGATCGAGCGCCCACTATGAAAAGGGCCATGGTGTAACAATAGGATATCATTCTTGAGCTAGTGTGTGAATGAGGTTGCCATGCTGCAGGCACTATAGACACTTTCTGACAAAGTCATGTTCCTCTCTTTCCATTGTCGGCCAGTAGTACCCAGTTCTCAGCAACTTCTTATCCAAGGTCATACAACTCAAGTGTGAACTATAAGTGCCATTGTGTACCTCAGTCAAAGTAGTGAGGGCTTCCTTAGGTTTTGAGCAATGTAATAGGGTTCCATCAATGCTTCTCCGGAATAGGGTTTCCCCTAGGATGGCAAAACGTAAGGACATTTTGACAAAGGTTCACTTGAGGTTCAGGGTGATATCGGCTGGAACTCCTAGTCTTATGTAGGTGTAAATTTCATGATACCAAAGATCACTAGGACCAACAAGTTCGCATGCATATTCCAACTCTAGTACATGGAAAGTAGGTATGAGAAGCTGCTCTACCAAGAATTTATGTTTTGAGACATTGCAAGGGATATCTAGCAAGGATCCAATTGTTGCCATTGCATCAGCTGCTCTGTTGTTTTCCCTTGGTATCTGCTCAAAGGTGATATCGATAAATGATTCCTTGAGGCTTTCTACCACCTTCTTGTATGGTGTGAGCTTATCATCTTTAGTTTGGTATTCATCATTGACTTGGTTGATAATATGCTGTGAATCTCCATAGACATTTAATGCCATGATTTGCCATTGCATTGCAATCTTGAGACCTATGGTTAAAGCCTCATACTTTGGAATGTTGTTGGTACAAGGGAATGCCAACTTGTAAGATCTTGGTATAAAATCCCCATGGGCGGTGATGAAAAACACACCGGATCCTGATCCATGTTGTGTGTGGGAACTGTCAAAGTATATTTTCCAATGATCAGCTATACTGACATTGAAAATGGACTCATCTGGAAACTCTTATATGAGTGGATTGTCTGCGTAGATGGGAGCTTCTACCAGTTGGTCCACAATCACTTGTCATTTTATTTCCTTTTGCTCCACATACTCAATGTCATACTCTTAAAATATCAATACCCACTTAGCCATCCTTCCTATGAGCATAGCTTATGATAGTAGATATTTTAAGGGATCTATCTTGGTGATGAGCTTGATTTTATGTGCCAACATGTAGTTTTAGAATTTCTATGAAGCAAACACTACTACTAGGCAAGCTTTCTCAATGAATGTGTAATTTAACTCATGGCCAACCATTCTTTTGCTAATGTAATAGATAGCCCTTTCAGTTCCATTTTCGTTGTGCTGAGCCAAAAGAGCACCCAAGGCTACTATTGTTGCCGAGATATATAGGATCAATGGTTTCCCTACAATGGGTGGCATAAGAAGATATCCTTTGATATTTTTGAATGTTTGTTCACACTTGTCGTCCCACTTGAATGCTACTCCCTTGTGGAGTAGATGTGAATAGGCAATCTACTTGTCTACCAGTTGCGCTATGAACCCTTAGATGGACTGGAGTCTACTTTGTAATCCTCTGAGTTGTTTTAGTGTTCTTGGTGCTTCCATATCGAGGATTTCTTTTACTTTTGCAAGATACACTTCTATTCCTCTCATTGACACTATGTACTTGAGCAACTTTCCTGATTGTACCCCGAAGACACATTTATTTGGGTTGAGCCTGACCTTGTATATTTCCAGCCTATCAAAAATTGCACTTAGGGTTTCTATGTGGTTTTGTCTCTTCTTTGATTTAGCCAATATGTCATCCACATAATCTTCGATAGTTTTGTGTATCATGTCATGGAAGATTAGTGTCATGGCTCTCTAATATGTAGCCCCTGCATTTTTTAACCCAAAAGGCATCACATTCCAGCAGTAGGTGCCCAAAGGACATGTAAAGGCCATCTTATGCTGGTCTTCTTTTGCCATCATTATCTGATTGTACCCTGAGAAGCCATCCATTAGGGATAGCGTCTCATGTCCAGTTGTCATATCCACTATCAAATCAATGTTGGGTAGTGGAAAGTCATCCTTAGGACATGCTTTGTTTAGGTCTCTGAAATCTATGCAGATGCAGATGCCCCCATTTAGTTTTGAGATTAGTACAAGGTTGGATACCCATTCTAGATAGTCAATCAAGAGTATGAATCCAACACCTAGGAGCTTCTTTAATTCTACCTTGACTAGCAAGGCTATCTCTGGATGCAGTTTTCTTAACTTTTGTCTAATTGGCTTCGCTCTAGGGTAAATAGCCAAATGATGAACCACCACTTCAGGATCCAGACCTAGCATGCCAGCATAGGTCCATGCAAATTTTTCCAGTAGTTCTTGTTCCTCTGTCAAGAGAGACTCAGCATAGAAGGTGATCTTTGGTTCCGTCTCTATTCCCAAGTTAATAGTATTACATTGCTCTGCCAGGACTACTGATTTTTATTGATGTAGTGCAATAGGGGGGAGATTGAATCCTTCATCCTCTGGTTCCTTAGAGATGTTTTCACCATTGGATGTGTCCTTTATTTTTACTATTCTATGGTTAGAGAGTGCCACAGTGTGGTTTTCACTCAATAACCTTGAGCTTATTCTAGATATTTTTCTTTTGCGACTGAAGGACTCAATCATCTCCTCGTAATATGCTTGGGTGT
This sequence comes from Sequoiadendron giganteum, assembly GCA_007115665.2. Classification (NCBI taxonomy): domain Eukaryota; kingdom Viridiplantae; phylum Streptophyta; class Pinopsida; order Cupressales; family Cupressaceae; genus Sequoiadendron; species Sequoiadendron giganteum. The sequence continues at coordinate 486,838,784 of CM021100.1, read as the reverse complement.
CTAATGTGGTTTTGAAACTGGCCTTGTGATCCCCACATGGAACTATATCCCTTAGTCCCATTAATTTTGAGAGGACTTCATTGGTCATAGTCGATGAGTTGAGGGTATACCAAGTTGATTTTGTGGGTTTGTTGGTTTGACTCAGCAGGTGAAGAGCATGGGAAGGCCTACTATAATATCATCATCATCACTATTGGCACAAACATCAGTTACGTCAAAAGTGAAATTATCAAGGGGGATACCTAGGCATACGGGTGGTCTAAGGGTAGTTTCTGAAACTTCAGGAGAGTTCCTGACTACCCTATTGGGAGTACCTCTTCCACATATGGTTATACTCGGGGGAGTACATCTAAGGCCAAGGTTCTGCATTCTTCTTTCTGCAATGATGGAATCCATGTGTCCATCACTTTTCCTTCGAAGGCTTTCATTTCTATTGTAGCCCATGCCAAGCATTATTTGTAGCCCTCTATTAGTTTCATCCATGGTTAGGGTGGGTATGGTCCTTTCATATTGGTATAACATGTTAGAGATGTCCCCCTCATCCACATTTTCTTGACTGAGATCCCCCCAACGATGGAATCCAAAAGGGTCTTCTCTAACAATGTAGATAGGTGTTTCAACTAGATGTGGTTGCCCATGCGACCTATGAGATTGTGGTAACTCTCCTACGATAAATTCATTCTTGTTCATTCTATAGTCACTGTATCCATTGCCCTGGATCATGTTTTTGATGTCAGATATATCAGGGATCGCAGGTGTCTCTATCATAGAAGTGGAGGCAAGGGTGGAGGGGTCAATGTATGAAGTGGATGGGCCTTCAACATTTTTTAGCACTTGGGGGATTTTATAAAACTTAGCTTCCAAGTTTTTGTAGTAGGTGAATGGTTCGGGATCCCCATGTATAGTGACCTCCTCATTATGGTACAAGAATTTTATGTATTGATGATATGTTGAGGCCATTTCTTTCATTCCTTGGATCCATGGATGTCCAAGGAAGATGTTATATGGTAAGTCAAGGTCAAGGACCTGACAGGTAGTCTCCATGGTTGTTGGTCCCACTTGGATGGGTATTTTGATAGCACCCTAAGACACTCTTTCTTGATCATCGTACACCCTTATTGTAATGCTCTTGTTCTTGTTAATGGAATCCTTGGTGAATCCCAAGTTCTTTATAAACTTGAGAGAGAAAATATTTAGGCCTACACCTCCATCTACCATGACCCTTTTAACTTTATTTTTATGGACTAGCACTAGAAGGTGGAGTGCACGGTTATGAGATGGCTAGGGGGGGCAGTCTTTATCAGAGAATGTTAGGAGATTCTAGGTGATGAGATTTCCAACCATAGCCTAAAACTGATTTGTGTCAAGGGTGGCAGAGACGGTGGAGGCTACTCATGCTTCGTCAATAATTTTCCTATGGGCAATGGAAATTTTCAAAAGCTCCATGATGGAGATCTGTGCAGAGGTTCTTTTCAGCTGGTCGATGAAATTGTAGTCACAGGGAATGACTTTTGTATTAGAAATGGGGGTCTTAGATGGTGCCCCTACAATGGTGACCTTGCCACCATGTGTGGTGACTCCATAGTCGATGTTGGCACCCTTTTTATTAATGATTGTGACCATTTCATCAACACATGTGACTATTTCCTCATAGACTAGGTTAGCACTAGCATATTTTTGCTTGCCTTTGTTGTTCCCCTAATTGTTTCCTTGACTATGGTTTGGCATCAGATTTGCGTATATTTTTAGATCTTGATTACCAGCTAGTTGCTCAACATTTATTATCTTGTCCTCAATGAGATCTTGGATAATGTTCTTCAACTTCATACAGTTTGCAATCGTGCGTCCCTTGAGTTTATGATAATCACACAGGATATTTTTGTTGTACCATGGTGGCTTCACCTAGGGTTCGCTATAATTATCATGGGTGGGGACCTTGATGATGTTCTCATTGACCAACCTTTTCATGATGGACTCAATTGACTCCCCAAGGGCTATGAATTTCCATTTGGTGGGGAACTTGTTTCATGGAGGTGGTCCTCCTTGATTATTAAGATTGTTGATCTAGTTTTGAGGTGGTTGATGGTTTACCACATTTTTCCATGTATTACCCCAGTTGTTGTTGTACGGTTGGCAACGAGGTGTTTGATTACTTTGCTTGGGGGCACTGATGACAACCTTGGCATCCACCATGCCATCATTTGTGACATTTCGATTCTTTGGCTATGTGCGAGGTCTATCATTGAAACTGGTAGATGGGCAACTATCCTAATGTTCAAGATAAGTGGGAATGCCTATGTGTGTATCAAGAGGTCATTCAATATTGAGTGCCTTAGGGATTAGTTGATCATATGTAGTGATGCATTGCATCTTCAGATAGAATGCCAAGGTTTTGTCTATATTGGTGATGATGGTATAGACTTGTTGCTCTTCTGGCATAGCCCACTTACTTCGATTGGCCTTTGCTCACCATCATTGGAGAAAGGAATTGAATGATTCCCCCTTACTCTGTTTGAGTGCAGAGTTCTTCCAAAATAACATCCACAAAAATGTTGAATGCGTAATTTTGAAGGAATGCATCTTTGATTTCCTGAAATGTTTTGATTCCCATAGGTAGATGAGAAAACCATTCCATGGAATCACCAGCCAAGCTTCAAGGAAATAACCACATTAGATACGTGTCATTATAGGTGACTTCCATGCAATGTACTTGGAAATCCTTGATGTGATCTTCAAGGTTTCCTATCCCACGATATTTATCAAATTTTGGGATTTTGAATCCCTTGGGGAATGGTACCATTTCCAAGCTTCTATCAAATGGATAGGGACACAAGTTGCTCGGTTTCCTAACTCTCTTCCCAAATTGAAGATCTAGTACTTGTTGTGAAAGCAGTTTGATCTATGTTGACACATCGCCCTGTGGATCAGGAGGTGGAGTCAATATGTTCTGAGGTGTATTGATAGGTGGGATGTTGATGTGCTTTTTTTACAAGCTTTGTTGTGTAAGTGATTCATGTGCTTGTTGTTGAGACAACAACACTTGTTGTTGGTCCTTTTGCTGCTATTGCGCCAACAATGCTTGTTGTTGGGCACGTTGCTATTGGGCCAAAAACTCTTGTTGTTGGTCATGTTGTTGTTGCACCAAAAATGCTTGTTGTTGGTCATATTGCTGTTGTAATTGGTAGTCTTGCAAGGCTTGTTGATACTCTTCTTGTTGCACTTGCAATTGCGCTTGGTAATGTGCTTGTGCTTGCACTTGCTAAACTTGGAATTGCGATCATGCTTGAGCGTGTGCTTGTTGGATTGCTTGCGTAATCTGAGTTACATGTGCAGCTTGTGAAGATTTGGTGGCTTGAGTGGCTTGATCTGCCTGTGTAGCTTGTTCAGCTTGTTGTTGTTACAACAAGGATTTTGCTTGTGCAGCCTATTGTGCTGTTGTGCAGCTAGTTGTGCCTATGCTTGCTGAGCGGCTAATTGTGCAACTTGCTAATTTTGAAGTGCTTTTTGTTGGTAGCTTGTCGAGCAGCTTGCAACATCATGATGAATGAATTGTCTATGTTGTGCCTTGGTGGTAATTGTAGTGAATTTGGAAGAACGTCAACTATTGTGATGAGCAAAATGGTCGTGTTAATGATCAGGGTTCAAGTTATGGATGGTGCGATCGAGGTACTTGGTCCCTGAGAAACCATGTTTTGAGGAATGATAGATGCATTGATTGTTGTGGTTGTTTGGATGGATGCCATTTATTGTTGTGGTATAGATGACATGGTTGGCGGATTTGATAAGGTGCTCTGATTTGAATAGTTAATGGCGGGAAGAGGAGGAAGCCCCAACCCGAGTGATGATGTGCATGTGAGTGGTAAGGGTGGAAATGGTGGGAAGATGGGTTGTGTAATCCCTAAAAGTGATGATGGATCCAAGATCCCCCCTACTCCAAATAAGTCACCTTCTCCTTTTGAGATAGGGAGAGAATTTTGTATGTCGAGAGGATAATTCGGCATTGCGTGAAATGAGGATGAATTGGTATGATCATGAAATGTGAGAGGGACGTATGGGTGCAATGGATTTATTGGTACAAATTTTTTTGATGTGGCCCTTGCGGTCAACTCTTGATTGTTCACAAGGTGATGTTTTTGAAGTTCGCAAAACATGGCACTTCCCTTGTTAACAACTAGCAGGGTTGAAGCGATTGATGATATGATTTGGGGGATGTCTTGAGTGAAATTTTGAAGTGGAAGTGAGGATGCAGGTGAAGGTATGATACCAAGAGTCCTGTCCATAATGGTGCTTATGTCAAAGTTAGAAGGGAGTTTAGCCCCTTCTTTTGCTAACTCTAACATGTATTGGGATGGATACAACTTCAACATGGTACTGACAATTCAGTGACTCTCAGGATTTTGCACCATTTCTAGAATTTTTGAATGTGTCATTCCATTTTCAGTGATGTCCTCAATATGACCCTCCTCTTCAAAACTTTGAGGTATTTGAGGCAGATTGATTGGGAGTTCGATTGTTATCGTCGAATTGAAAGTTGTTTCGGTTTGACTTAGATCACTTGAAATTGATGTCTTTTTGTTTTGCTCCATAGTATTCTTGTGTTGAAAGTGAGTTTGAACCATAAAATGAAGATCAATTTTGAAGAATGTAAGAGATGAACCTCTAATCCTTTAGACTAGTCTAAACCTTAGGTTCAAAGAAGTGAAGAGCTAGGATAATTGAAGGGTCAAAGTGATAACAACGATGAGATAAACGAAATACGAGTGATATGGATAAATGGAACTCTTAAAGAAACTTTGAAGGACATGCTAGACTTTTAGGGCTTGATTTGATTGATTGAGATTGGAGTGATAGTTTGACTAGGTGTGTTAGTTCAAACAAGGGTGATAATGCACTTGTGAACCCTAGGAAGTTGTGTTATCCTCGAGTTGTCTTGTACATAAGAGGATGGTTTGACTAAGTGTGTTAAGTGAAATGAGGTGATTATGGATTCAATAATTTGTCTAAGTGTGGTAAGCCAAACAAAGATGAAAATGGATTTGATAATCTGGCTAAGTGTGTTGAGCAAAACAAGATGAACTTGTAAACCCTATGAATTTGTGTTATCCTAGAGAAAACTCGTGCACAAGATGATGGTTTGACTAGGTGTGTTAAGTCAAACAAAGTGGTTTGATTTTTCCTAGAAGTTTAGCATTAAATATGTTTACAAAGTTTCCAAGAGTTGTTGGTGAGGTGATTTTTAACTGATATTGATGGTTGAGAGATGGATGAAAGTGATTGAATTTGACCCTAGACTTGACCTAGATAATACTTCTTCTTACAAGACCTCGGTTTTGAAGAACTTGCTTGAATTCCTATGTGAGAAAAGCAAACCTTTCAAAAAGCTCAGGATTTTGTTGATAATAGAACACATAGAACTCAGGGTTGTTTCTTGAAGCTTTTTTGTAAAAGTTGTAAACCAATATTTCTCTAAATTCGAAAAGTCTCTCAAGACGTTCCTCACGAGATTTTAGACTAAGCTTCTTGAACATTGGTTTTTGGATTTTGATCTTGTGGGAAATCATTTCAAAGAACACATGTATGGAATTGATTGTCTTTATCTTTGCTTAATGAATTTCTTTTATCACAAAAATTTCTTTGATTAAGGTTTAAAACTAAATGTCTATGTCTTGATTCCTTTTCATTCCACAAGGTCCATTATGTGAAAATCAAGGTTTCAAAAGCATAGCTCCCTAAGCTGACTTTGGTGGAAACAAATCATGATTAAACCCAAGTACTTAGAAATCTCTAAGGATAGATTGCCTAGGGTAAGCAAGAGCACTTATATTTGTCAAGGGTATTTGTTTCCTCCAAAGGGTTTGAAATTCAGAAGTTCTCTATTGAATTTTTGTTTTCCAATGTTTTAAATCCAAGCAAAGTGTTTTAATTCCAATAACATACACAACCCTAGGCTAAAAAGACAGTATTTTTTGGGATCCCACTTAGATGAATCCAGCTACGCATATTCAGTGTGGATCATTAGATGCTTGATCACACAAGCTCCCCCTTATAGTACACTTGCTTCTCACGTTAGCCAAGCATCAGTACCCATGAATCTCCCATGGCATAATTTCCATCTCTACAACAAAATCACATGTATATGTGGGGCGGCTTCAGAGGACATGACCTCTTGCACCAACAAATAGAAAGGATCTTGGATTCTACACAAATTGGTCTGTAATCAGGGTACCCATTCAGAAGGCCACATGAGAGGCAAGATCAACCCATATAAAGAGTATCACCTGCTTGTCTGTAGGAGCTCCTGTAATGATGAACTTTTCTCACGATTCAAATTTGTATACCGGTCGAGAATAGATTGGTGTTTAGCTCGTTACTAGTTTGAGTCGTCCCCTTGGGGTGAGTACTTTTTGCCACCAAGGTAGGCTCTCTAAAGGTGCACAATAGCGAGTAAGTGCATTCATAGTTCAATCATCTTTATTTGCATGAACAAAGAGAGAACACTCACAATTCCTTTTTCTCATGCTAGGCAAGTTTTGTTCAGTTTTAGAACCCAAATGAAATGTGGAGGCAATCTTTTAGACAACCTAATATCACCAAAATTCTTTTGATTCTCAAGATCGTTGTGAAGCGTGAGAGAAGTGCATACGCATTTCGATGGTATTAGTTTGTAAAAAAGATTAGAAAATATGAAAATCACTTGTTCATTTTAGACCACAAAGCAATGATTTTGATTCACTTTAAAGCACCAAAATGAGATGTGAAAGTTTCCTTGTTCAATTTTAAGTCCAAATCAAAATTTAGTGTGTCCAAGGTTATTTTTAACCAACTTTGAAAATGTCAAATTATTGATTGATTTTAAGCCCAAATCGAAAAGTGAGTTGGTTTAAAATAGAAAACAAGAGTAGAAAATGGAAGCTCTAGATTGGTATAGTAAGCATTAAAAAATTCTTTTCCTTTTCAAGTTTTTTATCCTCAAGTTTTTCTATTTCGCATAGTTTCCCTTTGTTTAATTTTGATGCTTGATTTCGATGGCCTCCTTGATGTCAACCTTTAACCTATTCCATAGTGGATTGGTCCTATCCTTTGTGTAGAAGGTAGGCCTTTCCCAATCATTGCTAAGCAAATGAGATGATAGACAATGAGATACAAACTGAACTCAAGTTTCCTATAATGAGGATGCTTCAAATTGTAGATGAAAAATGAGAGAAAAGACATTGAATTTATAGGAGAGATTGAGAGAGGAGAGGCCAAGATTGAGAAATGTGGGACTAAAACCCAACAAATAGGAGAGAGCCACTTGTCACAATGTGATTGGCCCATGATTGTGCAAGTTTTGGCCAATGTGTCCATTTCAAATTTGAAAATAGAATTAAATGCATGTAGTTTAAGGATTTGGGGGGAAATTTGCTTGGCCAACAATGTCAAACAAGGGGAGCTAATGAGGGCATATTCCTTGGGAATATGCCTTGTGAGGAAAATAGGTGTTTTAATAAATCAAATTAAATGATTTATTGTGCAAGTGGATGGGACATGGGTAGGCTTAGCATTAATTAGGGATTTTGACTAATTAAGCTAGTGATTAGGTGCTGTGATATTTGATTTGCATTTTTGGATTAATATTAAATCAAATGAGAGGAAAATGAATATTAGTCATTTAATTAAATACAAGTGATTTAATTAAATCCAAAGACTTTACGAAGTCAATTAATTAATTTGATTTAATTAATTAAGAAGAAAATGATCAACTATGGTATTTAATTAATAATATTGATTTTTCATGTCTACAGTTACTTATTTTAGATTTTTCATTTGACTCCATTCACCCAACAAGGCACTGGTCTTCCCCATTTCATCATTTAGTTTTATCTATTTTATTTGACATTTTTTAATAGGACATATTAGATTTTACCTTGATATTGCTTATACTATTTATACCAAATTAGGATCACATTTCTCCATTGTCAAAATTACCATTGTGGATAGATTGGTCATGTAGGAAACATATTTCAAATTTGAATCATTCACATAGGTACACCCACCCAGGTTTAGTAGAGCCTAAATAGTAGAAGGTTCAATTACATTAAATGGTTTTGTACGTTAACCAGAAACATATCAAGAGCTTGGCAACCTCTTTTTGGTGCAAACCTACATTTTTGAGACATAACAGTTTGGTGACTCTACTCGGGAGTGTTAAACAAAACCTGAGCCTTCATCATAGAGTCAATATATTGCAGAGGACTCTGCTAGGAATAATAAATTATAGCATTTTCTCACTTTTGGGAAGTGAGTCACAACTCTAAATGAACAAATGCATTAAAACTGATAAAGTGAAATATACATCAGAAAGTAATCATCCTAGAGTTCAGACTATCACAATTACTCACAACATGCAGGGAAGAAGGTCTTTGTACAAATATGCTGATGGTCCTAATGACAAAATTAAATGGACTCAAAAGAATGATAAGCGTAAGAAAGTATCTGATGACATGGGCCCAACAAATTAAAAAAAAACATCAAAAGCACCATTGGAGACACATAATTCATATGGTACACTGGCAGATGAAAAAATCCCTTCTAGAGAACCTCATACTCATGAGGAACAAAGGAATCCCTTCTATCAACGAGACCCTAAAAAAGTTGAGGATTTCATGCCTGGATTTGAGGCTGAAAGGGAAAGGAGACAACTCGACTATGACCAAAAAGTAGCACTTCTTGAGGAGAGATAGGATGGAATTGGCTATGAAGCAACTTCTAAGGAGAACTATGAACATATGTCTAGGGATGAAATAAATCCAAGACTAGAAGATGCAAGACAAGAATTGGAGAAAGCAAGAATAGAATATGAGCAGAGGCTCCAAGCAATTAGAGAGCTTGAAGAATTGAAATTGCAGAAAGCCCAAATTAATGCTCAGACAACTAAACTTTCAAAGTATATACCACCTCATAGGCAAGGAAACAATAATGTAGGGCTTTCAAATCCACAAAATAATTCTTAGAATCATATGGGAAATCAATACAAGGAGCCAAACCATCCACTACATACCTCATCACAACATACAAATGCGCAACCACCTCATGGTCAGAAATATGTGCCATATCCTCATATACAATACAATAATCCATTGTACCAGTATCAACACCTGCATAACCCTCCCCCTCAACAATACACAACAATGATTAGATAGTTTGATTTGATAGGGTTTCAATTATATCCTTACCCTATGGATAGCAGTTGGAGAAGTCTTGTTCCTAAGTCTATAGGGAGTAGTGCAATTATTGTAGAAGATCATTTGAAGAATTTTGATGCTTTTATCCAAGATTTGGATACTCCATATGAGGATTTATATATGAGGTTGTTCATGATGTCACTCACCGAAGAAGCTAGGGATTGGTTCAATAGACTACCAACAACTTCTATTGATTCTATTCAAGAATTTTAGAATCGATTTCTCAAACATTTTGGAAATCTATGTGCACCAGATATTTCTTTTCATGAATTAGTAGGAATTCAAAAAAATTAGAATTAGTCAATTTATGATTTTAACTGGAGATTCAACAAGTTGCAAAATAAGATACCTCCTGGGTCAAAATTGTCAGACCCTGTAGCATTCCATATTTATTTGAAAGCATTCGATCCAAAAATAGGTATGAACTAAGGAATAGGTTTCCAAGAGACTTAGCTGAAGCCCAAAAGATAGCACTAACCATTGAAAACAATGGGAAAGCTGCTAGGATGATCAATAAGAGAGATAATCCTAGGGTTCCTTAACAAGTCAATAATTATCAATACAAATAGGATAATGCGTACATAAATGAGAGGCCTAGGTTACATGACATGCCTTACAATACCAATTGGAAGGATGGAAAACCTATAATAGATAGAACTAGGAACAAAGAAACACCTGATCCATTAAGGAAGAAGGGAGCGTATATGGTCAATAATAATATTTGGTGTGAAAGTTGTGATGGGCCACATTCCCCAGACCACTGTGTTGTAGCCCAAGAAATGTAGGAAGAAGGAATGTTGGTAGGTAACAGTGGAGAGGACCACACAGTGTATTTGACCTCAAATACTTTTCACCCTATTGAGGAGAAATATTCATCTTCAGAAGATGAAAGCCATGAGTACAATGTTTCAAATCAAAGGTATAATGTCCACATGGCTGAACAACAAGCTTTTTCTAATTATGAAGAAAATCATGTAGAACAACACTCTGCTTAGGTTCCTACTCAATGCAATATAAGGAGACCCACAGAAGAGGAAATAAAGAGGTTAACCATTGCTATAGTTGAAAAAGAAAAGAGCAAGTATTGGTTAAGAAACATGATAGTGAATGAAAAGGAAGGTGTTTCCAGGGGAATATTTATGAAAGATAGAGAAGTAACACAAGGAGTTTTGAAGAAAATATAAATAAACATGATAAGAATGAACATAAGCTTGTCCAAAAAGAGGAGAATAAAGGGTTACACAAAAAAAAGCAGAAGACTGATCAAATGAATAAAGGGAAAATGAAGAAAACAAAGGAGAAACATTAGAGCAAAATAAAACGATTAAGGTGGAGGGTTCTTCTTTTGATTTCTCTCAAGCTTTATCTTAGGTAAAAAATTATGTCCCATTTCTCGAGATGATGAGAATTAAGGAGTATAGGGATAGTGCTATTCAATTGATATCAAATGGAAACAAGAAAAATACAAGTTCTAAAAAATGAGATAGCCACTAAGATGGTAAATAAAAAAGAGAGTGTGATTGTCCCAGAAGTTTGCCTAAATGATGTATTATTAAATCCCCCACAAGTTGATCCTTTTTTCACCACGCTACTTATAAACAACAAACTGTTGAGGAATTGCATGATAGACTCTGGTGCTGCTATAAATATTATGACAGTTGGAGTCATGAAACAACTTGGCATGTGGGTGGATACTAATGGAGGGAAGTGTTATGCAATGGATAGAAGGCCTGTTCTAGTAGTAGGTGCGTGATCCAACAATAGTGGTTTACAATTTTTTGCCAAACTAGACATTGAAATTATTATTTTTAACTAGATCTTCACATTCGGGCACCTATAACGGCTAAAAAGTGAGGAATTTGAAGATAATCTAAGCTACATTCTCATCAAATTTTATTTGTACATTCTAAATTTTTCTTTTTCAAATTTTTTGGAATCAGATTGCACTTCTTTTTCCATCTCCCATGAAAACTAGTTTTTTTCAGAAAACAACATTTTTAAAAAGTGATGCTCACCATATACAACATAGATTTTTTGGTATGAAGGATAAAATTATAATTGTTTTGAATTTAGATTTGTAACTATGATATCTAGCACGTTCATTTGATCTCATAGTTTTTTATTGAATATTTTTTCTGTAATCAAGTTTTGAAGTCAAACCAATTGCAATTTAGACATAGGCAGACTGTATACAACATAACTTTTCTGTATGTATCGAAATTAATTTTTTATTTTTTTAATGGATCAAGGAAATCAATGCCCAGCAAGAACATATTTAAAAAATAATAATTTTGATAGTTTTCTATTTTTCCACAAGTGCAAAACAAAGAGATTAATTTTTAGTAAAAAGCTTACCTTTAATAAAACTAAAAAAACACATACATAATAAACCCAAAACATATTAAAATTATATTCATTGGATAGCTCCTTATAAGGACTACCATCTACCAGTTGGGTCTATGAAGCCTCCTCCATTTTCATCCCCAACCCACCCTTTGAAGGGAAAAAATCTGGAATTTTTTTGTGAGAGAGGGTGGGAAGGTGGGAAAAGCGGGGTTCAAGCGAACCTAAAGGGTTTGATCGAACCCCAAGGGGTTTGCTCGAACCCCTGTTCGGTTGAACTAGGGTTCAAGTGAACACCCTTCCACAATGGAAAACACATGTTTCGACATTCAAAGGGGTTTGATCAAACCCTAGTTCGAATGAACCCCATTTGGGTTCGCTCGAACCTTGAGTTCATTCAAACCCCTCAAAATGAAAATTTTTTTAGTAGGGGAATTTTTTAGTAGTTTTCCTTCCTCATTCAAATTGTAAACCACTCTAGTGGGTTCACCTAGGTGGTATGAAAGATGTTGATGTCAAAATAGTTAATTATCCTCAATTGACCTATAATATAAATATAATTGTAATTGATACTCCTCCTCAATTTGGGATGCTTCTATCAAGATAGTGGACGACGGTAGTTGGGGGAAGTTTCCCATTTGATTTATCTTAAATGCAACAATTCTAGTGAATGGTCAGGAAGTTAAGTTGTATAGGGAGCCAAGGATGAAACAAATTGTAGATTGTGTACCTCAAGATCAAGTTAGTTGCTTTTGTGATGTGGATCTTGGGAATTTTAAGATAGAACCAGCCCAACCAGAATTGGTCAATGTTGATCCCATTGATAAACATGTCACAAAAAACTATGATGGTGTGTGGAGAATGTTCTTTGATGGAGCATGTATCCAAGAAGGTAATGGAACAGGAATAGTATTTGTTTCACCTAAAGGAGTTAAATTTAAATATTCATTTTTTTTGGCATTCGAATGTACAAAGAACATGGTAGAGTATGAAGCCTTATTAACAGGTTTGAATATAGCTGTAAAACATAAGATCAAGCTGCTAGTTGTTCTAGGGGATTTTGAGCTAGTTGTTTTTCAAGTTAAATCAAAATATGCAGCAAAAAACAAGAGGCTGAAGCAATATAGGAATTTTTTATGGATACAATTGAGTTGTTTGATGCTTTCTCCATTGAGTGGATAAATAGGTCAAAAAACATAATGGCAGACTTTTTAGCCAATGTAGCACTAAGAAGAGATGACATTACGTTGGCTAGAGTGTTTCAAATTGAGTTCAAAACAAGACCCACTATGCCTGACAACATATACAGTTGGCAGGTTTTTAATGATGATATTGACCTCCTAAAGTTTTGTCATGGTATAGATCAATATGAAGCTCAAGAAATCGAATTCAATGCCTTTGTAGAAGAAGTAGATGGGAAGCAGACAATATTTGGGAAGGAGGTCTTATAGATTAGAACTAATAAGCTTCCCAAAGGGCTAGTAGAATTGGAGAGGGTATATGATGGAAATGATTGGTCCCTCATGAAGTAGACACAAGTCAGGAGGGAGGATATTGAAGAGGTCAATTTAGGGACTGAGTTGGCACCAAGAAAAGTATATATTGGAAAGAAAATAAGCCTGACAATTCAAAGAATGTTGATTGCATTATTGAGAAAATATAAAAATGTGTTTGCATGGTCTTATGAAGATCTCAAAGCATATAGGGAGGATTTATTTCAACATGAAATCCCGTTGAAACTAGATACAAAGCCATTTAGGTAGAAGCAAAGATCTATTAACCCAACATTGGAACAAAAAATGCAAGAGGAATTGGAAAAGCTTAGAGATGGGGGTATCATCAAACCAATCAGGCATTCAACATGGGTTTCAAACCTGGTTCCTATAAGGAGGAAGAATGGGGATATCAAATTATGTGTGGACTTCAAAAATCTAAATGTGGCATCCCTCAAAGATAATTGCCCCCTACCTAATATGGAGGTTATACTACATAAAATAATGGGCTGTGATTTGTTGTCTATGATGGATGGGTTCTTTTGTTACAATCAAGTCAAAGTCAAAGTGTCTACGTAGTAAAAGACAAATTTTACAACCCCATGGGGAACATATGTTTATGTGAGAATGCCATTCGGTCTCACAAATGCATGAGTATATCAAAGAGCTATGAACGTAGCATTTGTAGACTTAATTAATGGTATAATGGTAATATATCAAGACAACCTTACTGCTTATTCAAAAAGGGTTGAAGATCATGTAGAACATCTGGAAAAAATATTTATTAAGGCTTTAGAATATGGTATTAGTCTGAACCCTAAAAAATGTCATTTTGCAGTCACAGAGGGAAAACTCTTAGGACATATTGTGTCAAAAGAGAGAATCGGAATAGATCCTGAGAGGGTTGAGGCCATAGATAAAATCCCTATTCCTAAAATTGTCAAGGCCATCCAATCATTTTTTGGACATATCAACTTTGTTAGGAGATTTCTGTCTAATTTTGCTGAAAATTACTAAGCCCGTATCAAAAATGCTAAGGAAGGGACAAAAAATAGATTGGACTTCAAAAGCATTGGAAGCTTTTATATGCATCACAAAATCCATCAAAGAAGCCCCTGTCCTTAAATCACCAGATTTTGCAAAACCCTTTCAAATATTTTCATTTGCTTCATTGCACACTATAGTTGTTGTTATGTTGCAGAAGAATGAGCAAGGTCATGAGCAGCTTGTGTTTTTCTTTAGCAAGTCATTGTAGGGGTTAGAATTGAAATATGATATAATGGAAAAACAAGCATTTGCATTAGTAAAAGAAACAAAGGATTTTAGACCATATCTTGTTGGAGCCAAAGTGATTGCTTATGTCCCTCATGTAATTGTTAAAGATATCTTGAAATAGTTAGAAGTAACAGGGAAGAGATGTAGGTGGATTAATAAAATTCAAGAATTTGATATGGAAATACAAATCACCAAATTAGTAAGAGGTTAGGGTTTGGCCAAGTTGATGGTAGAAACAAATATTGAAGCAAATCAAATTTGTAATGTAGAAGATGAAGGAAATGCAATTGCAAGAATTGAGTATACTCCTTGGTATACAAACATCATGTATTACCTCATATACATGAAGTGCCCTGAAGGATTAAGTAATAATAATAGAAGAACTTTGAAGCTATGAGTATCTAAATATGTGTTCATGGAAGGTGATTTTTGTTGGAAAATAGGGATGGGATGTTGTTTTTATGTCTAGATGAGTTACAAGCTAAGCATGTTTTAAGAGAGATGCATGAAGGGGTCTATGGAGGCCATTATTCTACAAAGACAACCACACATAAGATTTTCATGGTACGTTATTAGTGGCCAAAAGTATTTAATGATTCCTTTTCATACGTAAGAAGATTGGAAGCATGTCAGAAGTTCTCGAGGAAAATGAAGTATCAGGGAGCTCTACCACTTAGACCTTTGTAGGTCGAAGCCCCTTTTCATGAATGGGGGATTGATGTTATTGGGGAGATATAAGAGAAATCAAGTGGAGGACATAAGTAGATACTGGTAGCTATTGATTACTTTACCAAATGGGTAGAGGCAATCCCAACCAAGAAAGCAAGCAACAAGTAAAGTTGTGATCAATTTTTAATGGATAACATTATTACTAGATTCGATACAACTTTAAGATTGATTACAGATAATAGGATGTGTTTCAGATCTGATGAGTTCAAAGATTTTTATAGTACACAGGGTATCACTATTTCTTATGCGGCTCCTTACCATCCACAAGCTAATGGTCAGGCAAAGTCCAGGAACAAAATTCTTTTGAAAATCATAAGGAGAATGCTAGGTGGGAATAAAAAGGCTTGAGATTCAAAATTGAAGATGGTTGTGTGGTCTGATAGGATCACTGTGAAAAAGGAAATTGGAAAAACCCCATTTAAATTAGTATATGGAACACAAGCTAGGATGCCTTTACAAAATTTATTACTAGTTTACAAATTTATCCTTTAGGAAAATTTAGATATTCCAGAACCAATGGAGGAAAGAATGGAGTAGATGGCAGAGCTTGATGAAATGAGAAGAGTAGCTCAAAACCAGAATGTGAAGTTGTAGGCACAAATGAAGTATTTATTTGATAGAAAAGAAAAAGATAGAAAATTTGAAGAAAATGATCTGGTGCTAATGTGGAATGCATGGTGTTAAGAGAAGGGAAAACATGGAATTTTGAAGCCTTGTGGCCGAGACCCTTTCCTTTTGTTAGTAAGAAAGGAGAAGATTCATATTACTTACAAAACATGACTGCTGAAGAAAATGAGTTGCCCGTACATGGGTAATTTTTAAAGCATTCTCCTAAAAAATATATATAGAGGATTAAGGGTTGCCAGTACATGGACAACTCTTGAAAAACCTCTCAAAATTTTCTCCATGCATAGTAGTTCAGAAAATAAAAGGAATAGGATTTGCCAGTACATGGACAATCCTAAAATTCCTTCTTTTAAAATAAATTATCTCCATGTATAGTAGTATAGGATCATGGTCATCTCCACTTCCTTTCATTCCATCCTTCTCACTAATCCATGACCCTGAAAATTTGGTATGCTCATCCAGAGATCTGGATCCTTGCAATGATCTCACAATCATTCATCTCCAGATGGAGCCACTTTTAGAACTATAAAATGTTGAAAATTTTATGGCTGTCTATACTCATAAGTTTCCTAAGAAGCCCATACCATAAGTATAATAGTTTTCTTTGCATAACATATTTTCCCATATTCTAGTCATTTTTTATCATTTAGTCCTATAAAATTCACCTGACCCTGAGCATTTGAATGTATAAATCATATCAGCATAAGATGATGCAGGTCTCTCCAATCCATAAATCACTTTATACTAATGCATACCTTCTTTCAGTATATCGACGAGAGGTCGGAAATGTCATACCGATAAAATCTCATTTGAGGATACACATCAGGAAGATGCAGTTCACAGTCTCAAACAACAAATAGATCCTATCTGCTAGGTAATAACCATTGGAGTGATAGTGTGAAGTCATATTGGGCTTATATATGTCTTACCACTGAAAGCACAAGGAAATATGTTGGCTAGACCAGAGTCATTGGAGTAAAGTTCCTAAAGTCAACCTGAGACATTCATCTAATCTTACCAATGAAGCAAACGAGGATTTTGTCGCTAGGATAATGTTACTGGGATTAGTTCGAGGAGTCCTGTCGACCCTTCATGACGAGTTGATAGAATTGTATTGGTAAGGGACTTGGCGATATGTTGGGAGGGAATGATTATTAGAAAGACATGATTCATGGTCTCACCGATGAAGAAATTCATTGGTGAGACAGACTTCAATGGAGAGAGATAAGAAGGTCACACTGAGTGTAGTTCCATTAGCAGAAGAAAAATCATTATGTCTTAGTTATAATAATTGATGAAGGAAATACCTTGGAAAGATACATATCTTTTGAGTAAGATGAGGACTGCCTTCTTGACTTACTAAGTAATAGTGATATGCTTGCATCGGTGGGAGTTATAGTGATATACTTATGACTGAAAGGATAACTCTCGAGGAGACTCATAATGTTGATGAACCTACAAGTCATCTTCATGATATATGATCTATGGATAGAAAAGGTACCAAATAGCTATCGAGGAGACTCAGTGTGTCACAGAAACTAAAATATGTCCTAGCGGGTATCTATTGAACGTTGGTAAAAGCTTGAATGAAAGGATCTCACAAGATTTGAAAATATCTTGCTACGAAGATTACATGATGTGATAGTGAGAGTTTCAAGAAACCTGCTACACTTGTGTTTTAGCTAAAACATTAATGGCACCATGGAGCATAAGTAATTTCATGAATCAAGGAAAATTCAATTGAAAATGTTATTGCGGAATTGACAGCGAAGGAAGCATATGAGCGAGCAAAGGATCGGGGCATTCTTTCAGTTCAAAATTTCGAGTAAAATATAGTAAGTTCTTCATACCTTAATTTTAAAATTTTGAAGAATGGAAGCCATTAGTTGGGGAAAATCAAGGGGTAGAAAACATGGGGAAAGTAGTCAGTCTAAAGGGAAAAAACGAAAAAGCCAAAATTCAGCCAGAGGGCACTAATCGAAAGCTAAGTCAAGATCTATTGACCAATTACCTGGCTCTGAACCTAAAGCCAGAAGATTTGCACAACTTAGGGAAGAAGTGGAAACATTTGATGACAAACGTAATCTCATAGGATATATTTGGACTCCAATAAGAGGTTATGAACTTTTTAGCTTTCACTACTATCAGAGGAATCATTTTGAACCAGTATGTAACCCACGGAAGCTTAATTTGGGGAATTTAGTTTTCCGTAATGTATTTGTCCATGATGAATTGGTGAAATTGTTGGGAACTCATTATAATTGGAAAATGAAAGCCATCTGTGACCCATCCGGGAACCCATTGATACACATATCAGAGGATGCAATAGGAAAAGTTTTTTAATTGGAAGGGGTATGCAATGAAAAGATCATATATGAAGAATTAGAAAAGGAATTCAAGAGGATGGACACAATTTATAAAGGTTGGCGATTTCCCTTGCACAGAATTAGACATAGTGGAAAACCAATTCCGTTAGAAGATAGTGAAGGACCCCCATTCCATGTTGATCATTTTGAGCCCTATATGAAATAAACTTATTTCTTGGTAGGTCAAGTATTGGGAATGGAAGTCCCTGAGTATATGAAAATTGTGCTCATGGTAATTTCAGCAGATATTGAGTATCACAACTCTAGACCTTTCGATTATGCCTCATACATTTTTAAGGGGCTCTCGATTCTGGGTTGATGGCAATAAAAGGTGGAGCCTCTATCTTACATCTTAGGCATTATTCACTATTGATGCATATAGTTTTTTATTTTGCATAGGAGTTAAGGTTGTGGTCTCAGGAAATGAAAATTTCACAATTTGACAAGGAAGAAATGTCATGACCTATTCAATTATGGAATGTTGTTTGAGACAACAAGTTTTCTAATTCTAGGTTTGTAAACTTAGAGGAATATTTTGTAAAGCCATTGTACAAATTTTATAATCATCCATGTGCTTATTCTTTGTCTTATGAGATAAAGAGGTTTCTTAGGCCTAAGGACTTTAATGGGCCAATTAGCTAGAATTGGGGGGCCGATACTATTTGGAGGGTGCTACCATGATTAGGGTTTAATGATTTGAAGATGCCCCATTCATTTTTCCTAAAATAGTTCCGGATAGGTTTGCATACTTGGAAATTGTTAGGCAAGTGGACTTTTCTAGTGTTATGAATTTGAGTTCTTTTGGAAAGAAAGATTTTATGCCCAGTACACTATGCTTCGGTGATTTTACTATATTGGAAAAAGTAGGGTATGACCCGATTCCTAATAAATTACAGCAATACAATATGAAAAGAGGACCACTGAGAAATAATTTTAATCGAGAAGGATATATCAATTATGGTAAAAAAAAGATAAACTTTGGGGGGTATCAACATGTGCCGTATCAATTTGATGATATGATTAGGAACTTGGAGGAAGAATAAGCATAAATGGTGGTTGAATAATATAATCAAGGGTTGAAAGATAAAGAGTTGTTGTCTTCTGAGGAGGAGACATCTAGGACTAATGTACCACAAGATCTACCTAAAAAGATGTCAAGGTTGAGAGCTCAGGATTACGCCTGCCCTGCCAGGGAATTAAGTCTTGAAGAGAGTATAGATACAGATGCAAGGCACATAGAGTATAAGTTATTTATAGTAGATAATGATTTTATAAATTCTCCATAATTTACGAAATTCCTATATAAAGAAAAAGGAAAAGAGATAAGAGAAATGGTTGACAATGTCACACTAGGTAATGAAGAACAGTTACTTAATGATCTAAAGATGAGTGTGGATAGAGAGATGGTGGGTATGACCCCTGAAAAGGGAAGAAAAATGTTATAAAGTGTTGGTGTTATGATTTTTTCAAGGTTGGATCTCAATTATGCATTAGTCTTTGATAGTTTCCTGAAAAACAAGTAATGCTACACACAAGCTCAGTTCGAAAAAGGTGATAGAAGTCTATGCAGGGTAAAATTAGAATCTACATGAAGGGTCATTAATGATTTGGGCCTTGTATCCACCTCCCAAGAAATCGATTGTCATTGATACTGAGAAGACATTCGGGCATGTCATGAATCTAAAGGTTGGGAAGGCCGATCCTATGGCAACAACAAATATTGGGATCAATATAGAAAAACTGAACAAAGCTCAAATACAAATGTTGATCAAGGAAAGATAAATGTAGAAAATAAATAATGAGAGAATGTTGAGAGAAAATGACTTGCTGAAAGATTTATTATGACTTACAATGGGATGAGCCAAGCTTCTCACCCATGGTGAAAGTTCGCAAGTAAAAGATCATTGGGAAGGATCAAGTGCATA
Source organism: Sequoiadendron giganteum (assembly GCA_007115665.2). Classification (NCBI taxonomy): domain Eukaryota; kingdom Viridiplantae; phylum Streptophyta; class Pinopsida; order Cupressales; family Cupressaceae; genus Sequoiadendron; species Sequoiadendron giganteum. Next base: position 486,818,802 of record CM021100.1, on the reverse strand, counting down.
TTCTCAAGGGAAGTATGATGCACTTGTAGAAGTAATTAAGAAAAGACAAGCCAGTCTAACAACTTGGTTGAATAAGCTCTAGAGAATACACTCACATTCCTTTGTTGCATTGCAAGAACATGGGAGAATGGATGGTAGGATCCTAGAGAAGCTCCAGGAAATAAGCCAGAGGGATGCTTCTGATAATGCGACAATTGAGGCTGCAAATCATCTTATGAATAAGAACAAAGACTTCTTTGAAGAATTGTGAGGGGATGCACAGGGATTAATTGATGCCACCAAAAAAGTATCGACCACATTCTTCGATGATAGAGGAAGATTAAAATAAATGACTAGGTGGAAAGATGAAAGTGAGTCGATATTGCAAGAAATCCTGAAGATAACTACCGTGAAAGGGCTAATTTCCACATCAAAATGGAACCAATTCCCCCATGGCATGCTGGTTTGATTTTTTAGAATAAGATTTAATAGCTTTTGTTTGTTATTTTACCTATTTTTCTTGCTCTTCACATTCAAATGAATTTCATGTGGAATGGTTGTTTTAGATTTTATTCTTGACTAACATTTTGTTGTTTTGTCATTTTGGTGTAGGTCTAAGATATCCATTCACACATGGAATTCAAAAGGAAGAATATGAGAGGGCCATTTTCCACATCAAAATGGAACCAATTCCCCCATGGGATGCTGGTTTGATTGTTTAGAATAAGATTTCATAGCTTTCATTTGTTATTTTACCTTGTTTTCTTGCTCTTCACATTCAAATGAATTTCATGCAGAATGGTTGTTTTAGATTTGTTTTTTGAAAAACATTTTGTTGTTTTGTCATTTTGGTGTAGGTCTAAGATATCCATAGACACATGGAATTTGAAACAAATAATATGCCCCCATGCGACAGGAAGATCAAAGTAGTTCCCATTTGGAAGGAAGGTTCTCGAGTTCCTTATTCATGAACCAATGATGAAGGAAACATGTTTTGTTAGGGTTTCAAGTTGAGAATGCAATTCTTACAAAGAAGTGTGAAGATTCCTAAGAAAAGATTCATTGGTAACAAATGCATTTTCTGAAGATCAAATTTATGTAGATCATGTGGCATTTTCACACATGAGAGGGACAACTCAAGCAAAGAAGAGAGAAAGATAAAGGAAAAGCAAAAAGAAAAGAGAGCACGAAAAAAGCGCACAAGGGTAGCTTGATATTTTAGGGTCAAAACTGCTAATAAATATATATAATTATAATAGTATATAAATAAACTATTATCAATCCCCTATTATATGAGGCCATGTGAAGAATGAACGAGAAGATAAAGTAAAAATAAAAAATTGGGTCAACATGGAAGGGAAGCCCAGGTGCTCCCAACACTTTGCATTGTCCCCAATTTTTTGAAAGTCAATCACAAACATGGAAGAATGAGTATATAAATAGAAGATGGTTTATAACACAAACATCACACCTGTATCCAAGCACCAATAGGGGTGACGAGGGTCATGAAGGAGCACATAGAGTGATTACAGGGAAACAAGTCACAACACATACACATATCTAATCTAAAGATAAATAAGAGGTCTCGCCCTAACACTGATCAACCAGGAGGTCATCTACTTCCCACTCTAGATCATCATAGGGGGAAGGAGGATGAGCCCATAGAGGTGGAATGTTAAGTGGAGGAGCTTTCAATCGTCCTGTAATAAGGGCTAAGGAAGAGGGACCTGCAAGGTCTCCTTCACTCAACTCTTGTGGGTATAAGGTCAATGAATTTGTGAAGATTCCTAACAAGGTTAGAACTTCATCCACTGAGTTAAATATACCCTTAATAGGATTTCCATGATTCACTTTTATGGATGGAGAAGTTTGCGCTTGAGGTTCACCACTGAGCTCATTGAGTAATTTGGGATAAGTGACGAACTCAGGAGATGGCAAGACTAGATCTATTACTAGGACAAAACAAGTCAACAAGAGGAAAACTTTCAAAGAAGGTGGGGTCCTCCTACATCCTTCATTGATGAAAGGACCACTATTTACCTTTTGCTTCATTGGAGGAAGCAAACTCCCCACAAATGAGGCATGAAGGGTAGAGGAAGAGGAGGAGGAAAGAACCACAATAGATATGACCAAGGTATATGTCATATCTATGGGCTTTGAGAAAGGAAGGAAATCTAGAACAAATATCAGTAGAGGCAACTCCATCAAAAGAGTGATGAACACCTACACCTTTTTGGAGTCAAGCACATTTGCAATCATAGTAGAAGCCGAAGGTGATATAGAGCTAGTTTGAATGTAAATAGAGGGGAGGAGAGAGGAGGACGTTGCAAGAAGTCCTAATACAAGGGAAATAATCTCATCTTCCTTCCTTTGTAAGGTGGCTTGCTTAGCCAAGAGAGCCTTATGATGGCACTTGTGCTCATGTGCAAGGTGGTTTGTATGACTATTTGAACTAGAGGCCAAAGGTTGTGAAGGAACAGAAGGCTCCTGCTCAACCATGGGAGTTTCCATAACTATTTCTAGTGGAGGGACAAAATATTGAATGAGTGCATGAGGAATAGGTTAAAAAATAGTAGGGGGAGTCAGATCTAACACCTCAGTAGTAATACTATTCCCTTTCACTAATTTAGGAGCAGAGGCAGTAGAAGGCCGCAAAGACCAAGACATACAGGATTCCCAATAGGGGGATTTTTATCTATTCTACCAAACATGCATAGGCTCCGTAGGTAGGAAAGGAAGCTCGAATGTGGGACGCTTGGACTTTCACCAAGCGGGTACAATAATATTCTCTCAAAAACCTAAGGCAAAAGCAAATGGCACCGTAGCAGAGTGAGAGGAAGAAGGAGGATCTTGGGACCACTTCTCTTATTCTTTTCTACATGCATTGGTGGCATCACTATCATATTTCAAGTAATCCCTATGTGAAACAACATAAGGTAAAGGAGGGTATCTAACTTTCAGCCTAGAACACCCTTTCATGTAATTTTGATATGTGTGATACAAGAGGTCCTTCCTAGGTAGGAGAGGACTAATGGGTACATGCAAAACATAATATAAGGAGTAATTGCCACATGAAATCAATAGTCTATAGCCAGTGTTGTGGATCACATGCACAAAACCCTCATGAATGAATTTCAAACATTTATACACAACCCAGAGAACTAGATTCATAGCTACTAGCTAGGGGATACCCAACTTCACTTTGAAGAGGTCAAACCATGGGATAATGTCAAAAATAAGGTTCAAAAACTTAGGTTTGATGAGAATCGAAAGGACAATACTACCTATAGGAGGTATGGAACATATATCATGCATGCCGATGGTACTCATAGGTGCATCGTATCCATCCTTATGCAAGAAGTTGGTTCACATGATCTCCTCAATTATAATGTTTACTTGAGACGTTAGGTCAATGAGAACACATGCTATGATATTTATATTTATCCTAGCAAGAATGTAAAGAGGAGATGGTTCTCGGTTAAAGCTTGTCAGTAGGTCATGTGAAGTGAAGGTTATTTTGGTACCACTGCTCATAGGTTGCATAGAGGGAATAGGTTTATGTAGAAAAGATGTCATCATACACACTAAATGACACTTTCACAGAGCCTCCTTAAGGTTATAGGCTAAGGTAGTGACCCAATTAAGGTTTCATTATGCAAAAATTTTGGAACCTTCCAACTATACCTACTAGGGGTCACAGGTTGGGTTATAAGGAAAAAGGCTCACAATATTCTCACCTACAACACTGCTAGAACACAAGGAAGGGAGCTTTCAATATCATAGAATGGAACCAAAATGGTTCATGTTAGGTTCACCAAAAATGTAAGAGAGGGGGACCAGCCATGTCAAGGCCCTCAGTCACAAAGGGACGAGAGTAGTAGGTTTCCCTAACTTATCTCAGCTTAAGGGATTGTTAGGAAATGTGGGATGAGAATGATGAGGACTATAAGGTCCTTCAATCACTATATAGACTTCCGAGTGAAAATTGGGCTAGGCGAGTTGGTTTTTGGGGTCAACATTATGTTCTAGGGAGCTCTCTACTCAAGGATGAAAGTGTGGTTCCAAGATGATAGTGTGGCATGCTAGTGTCTATTAGGTGTGTTGATGTCCATACAGCCAGAGGACTAGAGAGACAAGGTTGGACTTGAGAGAATTGACTAATGACCTAGCTAGCTACATTCAAATGGACAAAATGACAATAGGACAGATGAGGCAAGAAGGGTAGAGGAGGAGGAGGAGGAAAGAACCACAGTAGATATGACTAAATCTAGAATAGATTTCAATAGAGGTGGCTCCATTGAAAGAGTGATGAACACCTATACCTTGTAGGGTCGAGCACATTTTCAATTGTAGTGCAAGCCGAAAGTGATATAGAGCTGGTTGGAATGGTAGGAGAGAGGAGGATAGAGGAGGATGCCGCAAGAAGTCCTGATACAAGGGAAACCATCTCCTACTCCTTCCTTTGTAAGGTGGCTTCCTTAGCCAAGAGAGCCTTATGATGGCACTTGTGCTCATGTGCAAGGAAATTTGTATGACTATTTGAACTAGAGGCTAGAGGTTGTGAAGGAACAAAAGGCTCCTACTCAACAATGGGAGTTTCCATAACTATTTCTAGTGGAGGGACAAAATATTGAACGAGTGCATGAGGAATAGGTTAAAAAATAGTAGGGGGAGTCAGCTCTAACACCTCAGTAGTAGTACTATTCCCGCTCACTAATTTAGGAGCAAAGGTGGTAGGAGGCTGCAGAGACTGAGACAAATAGGATTCCCAACAAGGGGATTTTTATCTATTCTATCGAACATGCATAGGCTCCATAGGTAGAAAAGGAAGCTCGAATGTGGGATGCTTGGACTTTCACCAAGCGGGTACCATAAGATTCTCTCACAAACCTAAGGTAGATGAATGTGGCACCGTAGTAGAGCGAGAGGAAGCATTGAGCTAAACATCAAAAGAGGAAGAAGGAGGATCTTGGGACCACTTCTCTTTTTCTTTTCTACATGCCATGGTGGTATCACTTTCATCTTTTAGGTAAGCCCTATGTGAAACAACATAAGGCAAAGGAGGGTATCTCACTTTTAACCTAGAACACCCTTTCTTATAATTTTGATATGTGTGATACAAGAGGTCCTTCCTAGGTAGGAGAGGACCGATGGGTGCATTCCAAAAGTAATGTAAGGAGTAATTGCCACATTAAATCAGTAGTGTATAGCTAGTGTCATGGATCACATGCACAAAACCCTCATGAATGAATTTCAAACATTTATGCACAACCCAGAGAATTGCATTCATATCTACCAACCAGGGGATACCCAACTTCATTCTTAAGAGATCAAACCAATGGATAATGTCAAAAATAAGGTTCACAAACTTAGGTTTGATGAGAATCGACAGGACAATACTACCTATAGGAGGTATGGAACATGCATCGTGCATACAAATGGTACTCAGGTGCATAGTATACATCCTTATGCAAGAAGTTCATTAACATGATCTCCTTAGTTATAATGTTTACTTGAGATGTCAGATCAATGAGAACACTTGCTATGATATTTCTATTTATCATGGCAGGAATGTAAAGAGGAGATGGTTCTTGGTTAAAGCCCATTTGTAGGTCATGTGAAGTGAAGGTTATTCTAGTACCACTTCTCCTAGGTTGCATAGAGGGAATAGGTTTATGTAGAAAAGAGGTTGTCATACACACTAAATGACACTTTCATAGAGCCTCTTAAAGGCTATAGGTTAAGGTAGTGACCCAATTAAGGTTTCATTATGCAATACTTTTGGAACCTTCCAACTATGCCTACTAGAGGTCATAGGTTGGGTTGTAAGGAAAAAGGCTCATAATATTCTCACCTACAACACTCCTAGAACACAAGGAAGTGAGCTTTCAATATCATAGAATGGAACCAAAATGGTTCACGTTGGATTCACCAAAAATGTAAGAGAGGGGGACCAACCATGTCAAGGCCCCGGGTCATAGAGGGCCAAGAGCAGTAGGCTACCCTAACTTACCTCAACTTAAGGGAGTATTATGAAATTTATGAGGACTAGAAGGTCCTTCAATCACTGTGTATACCTGAGAATGAAAATTAGGCTAGGTGAGTTGGGTTTTGGGGTCAACATTGTGTTCTAGGGAGCTCTCTACTCAAGGATAAAAGTGTGGCATGCTTGTGTCTCTCAAGTGCATTGTTGTCCATACAACTAGAGGAATTGTGAGACAAGGTTAGAATCAAGATAATAGACTAATAACCTAGCTAGCTACATTTGAAAGGAAAAAATGATAGTAAGACATAGATAAAGTATGCACGAATATGATAAATCAAATAAACAAGAGTAAGGATAGTGAGGATGATCTCACAAAGATGATCATCACTAGCTAGCTCAAAGATACTTCCACCTACACACAAGAGAGGAAAATTGTTTGGGGGCTGTATAGGGGTTTTCCTTAGTCAGACTCCCATTTTGGTGTTTCCACCTCCTCAGACAACCAAAATGATGATAATGGAGAAAAGTATGCTAAAGAAAGAAATTGAATAAATATCACTAAAGCACTATGAAATAGTGTTATGCTACTTCACCAAATCATAGAGGAGAGGTGTAGAAAGCTTACCACCTCCACCAAGAGGTCACTAGCCAATGGGGGAGAAAATGAGAGGACTCAAGCATCTACTGCAATGGTTTTTGTTTCACACTTTCTCTACAAAGTTCACAGAGTGTTGATATTGCTACTATGGAGCACAAAAATGTTGCTTGAGAGTGAATTCATTGCTTGAAGCTTGAAGAGATTATGAATAATTTTATTAAAGATTATGGAAGGATAAAATGAAGGAATGAATAGTTAAGTTGAAGGAGATGATGAAGAAAATGACCATATTCAGGCTGGTTCATTGAAGAGGGCGTTACAATTTGAATTTCAATGGGAAGTGTAATGCCTCTGTAGGTTCTAGATGTGGGAATCTACCAGGGATGTAAGTGTGTCGTGCAGACATTTACGTGTCACGCGGGCATCCCCTATAGTTATTCCTCTTTCAACACACAAAATAGACACCAAGTGGATTGAAGGCAACTAGCTTATGTGTGATTTTTCCTTTGGATTTGGTTTTCTAAAGTGAGGATGTGTAAAAGGGGAATTTTGCATAAGGGGTGAAAATTCAATCCTATACAACATCTTCAAAAATTTCATTGTCCACTTTAATAGTTTTAAATTTTCCCTTCTTGAAATTTTCCTTTTCTATTTTTAACTACTTGATTAAATCATTTATTCTCAAAGCCAAGGTATCCCTATCTTATATAGAAAAATTAGAAGAAGGGGATGGCATAGAGATTTTCTTTACTACTTGGTTAGCCAGAAGAGTGGCTCTCATTTTTCTCATTTCATCTACGGCTTTGTTAAATTCCTTCACTAAGGAATCATCCTTCTTCTGATTTATTTGTGCAGTGTCTACACTGATAATTGCAGCATGAGTAATTAATTTAGAAGCTTGGACAGGTGCTATATCTGTGGCCCTTTTCACCACCAAAGAACCCATGACCTCTTCAATAGGTCGAGCAACCTCATGCTTTCTAATATTGGGAGCCATGGAAAAAATTCCAAGAGTATGATCCTTTGACTATATCGAGATCCAAACACCTTATCTTCCATTTGTTCCTTAGATATTGAAGCCTTTGGATCTCTTTTTATATCATCAAGTGCAATAGTTGAAGTGGTAGTGCATCCTAGTAACAACATTAGTCCACTATCTGTTGCAATTTTCCTAGCTTCATCAGGACTGATAGCTACAATCTCAGCCATGGTCTTCTCTTCCTCTACCTTCTTAGCCTCTTCTTGTTGAGAAGGTTTAGCACTAGCCCTAGCTTGTTTAATCCTTTCCTTTATCTCTCTTCTCCTATGTTGACCCATGAATTCTTAGAATTCCTTATATTGTAAAAACATATCATCTGCAAGGAATTCATTACAATCCTTCATCCTAGGATCATCAACATTCTTCTCATCATAGTGCCACTGGATCATCTTATATCAATTGGGGAACCTCAGAATTAGTAGTATCTTCAATATTAGGGTTAGGGAATTTCTTCTCCACCTCCCCATCATCAGGTGCATATTCAACCATTTTCTCCACCTCAATTGCTTGGACCCTCTCCTTTTGCACATTTGTAGGCTCCTCTAGAATACCCATAGCTTGGGGCTATTGTGCTAAGAGAACTTGTTCTCTCTTAGCATCCTCTTTCACCTTTTCTTTGAAGTCACCATTTTTGTAATCCCTCAGCTTTGCAAAAGCTCTTTCAAAAGGATCTTAAATTTCATCATAAGCACTTTCATTGAAGGAATTCCTCTTCTTAATACTATCTTCAATGTCCATTATGGATGTCCATTCACTCTTTCTGGATATAATAACCTCGTTACTTGTCAAGTTCTTCAATACATCATCTAAGTCCAAGAACTGGTGACTAATCCTAGATAATTTTTTATCCTTTCTCTTTTCAGAAACAAAATCCTTGGGGTCACGTAGTCTGAGGTTATTCACCATGATTCCAAATTTTTCATATCATTCCTGAGGAGCAACTACAAATTAAGGAAAATAGCATTGAGGGTTCACCAAAGTACCCTTCCTAGGTTTTTTGAATAGCTCATAATCCATAAAATCAATCTTCCACATCAACTCCATAAAATCCAATAAGTCAAAAACATACAAGGGCAAGTGGTGTGGTGCCACCTTAGAGCCGTAAGCTATGATCGAAGTATACTCTAAGTGTAGAAACCAATCTCCCCAATTATTATGTATATCTAGCCCTGTCACATCCCTTGGACACATAATATATCTAGTTTCTAGGGAAAGCCTATGAAAAGGTGCCACACCTAAACTTTCCAAAATTCCATACCTGATAATATTAGCAAACATTAAATAATTTGAATTGGGACAATCTTGGTCCCAAATATATTTCCACATCTAGATAGGAAGAACATTATTTTCATTGTCCCTCATCCTCAATGTAAACTTCATTTTCCAATTATAATCACCCTCAAATAGAAAAATATGCATTAACAATGAATAGTGTGGAAAATGTAGAGGAAGAACCTCCCTCCAGAAATTGATGAAATCCCAATGCACTTGATCTGCAATAAAAGTAGCATAATCAAAACCAATGTTCTGATTGTGGCCCTATACATCTGCAACCATTACCAATAGGTCAAGAGATGTCCTTGCCTCAAAAATTTGAGCTAGAACTTTATTCATGCAATAATATGTGTTCTTAAAATAATCCACAAACTCCTCACATTCAAATGGCTCAATATCTTTAGGGAGAAATTTCTGCTTTCTTTTTCTATGTCAAACTAGTAATCTATTTTTGTATACAAATCTCTTACTCTCATATTCACCATATAGCTTTGCACACTTTATTTCTATATTTAAATTGGGATTCAACCCAAATATATCTAGCATTTTATCCCTTGTTACTTGAAGGATCACATTTCCATTTTTACTTTTGATTTTTTTGTCTATAAAATCATAATGTTTGGCCAATTCCATCATTACATCCACCTCTACAAACACATTGGGTACAACCAACATCCCAAGGTTGAGTGCCCATAAGTAAAATTCCAACTTTCTAGAATACCTCCTATTAAAGGTATATGTGAACAACTACCACCCACTCTGGGGTTGAGATAACTCTCCAATTTCACCATCAATGTCAATTAGTTTGCTTGTCATAGTGACTCGGCCCATGGGTCTCTTACCAATTCATGAGCCACCCTCTATTACCTCTCTATTGATACTTTCCATAAATCTCTCCTAAGTTTTATTTTCGCCTCTTGACACTATAGACACAATAGGGGTACTTGTTGTAGTGTTTTCCACTGTAGGTGGCTCTGGCTTAGCTATGGATAAAACATCTTGAGTTTTGAGTCTCTTAACTCTCTTTTCCTTTGGTTTTCTATCTAACATAATTTTGGATTCACTAGGTTTTGGCTCACTCATTTTTGCAATGTGGTGGGACTAGGGTCTATAGTTTCCTTAATTGAAAAGACCCACCGAGTTTCCTTAAAATTTGAGGCATAAAATACTAAGAAAAATAATCCCAAACTTTCAATTATATATATATATATATAACACAAGTGAAGATGATAAAATGCATAAACTATAAGAAAATTATCTACAAATTCCTCATGATAATTTAGGAAGCACAATCCAACACTTTTTACATGAAGAGATACACAATTTTCTTACCTGAGTGAATGATTGACACCTATGTTTTTGTAATTTCCTTGATGGAGTTCTTCACACCATTTCCTTAGCTTCTATTTTTCTTCTCTACTCCTGAGCAGTTCCAAATGTGTAGTAAAAAATTCAACTACCTTCTTTATGGTCAGGAAATGGATTGTATCACCATAAATGTTTGATAGAAATCTCATGCAAGAAAACTACCATTTAGTTGTTCATATTTAAAATTTGTTCATTGATAATTATGTTTTAAAACCACATCAATAGTTCTCCTCCACTTCCCTACTTTCTTTTCTTCCTTAAATGATGTCCTCAATATGTTGCCACATTATCCTTCCTCTAGAAGCCATCACTCATCGCTAATAAATTGTATCTTTTAAAAGTCCTATCAATGATGCAAACATCCATGCAATGAGATCTCAGCCATTGGATCTAAGATCAATCCTTGATCATGTTCATCTTCTCTATCGTGCATCACTAATTCATGTTTTATTCTTTAGATCACATCGGTGATGGGTGACAAGGTGATGGAGAAAGATTAAGACACATGCACCTATGTGTAAATAAAACGCACAAGATACATCACTCACAAGAGAAACTTTGATCAGTGAAGGAAAGTTTCAACAAAATACTTTATCACTCATCACCAATTTGAAACTCAAATACTGAAATAGATCAGAAATGAGTGATAGGAGAAAATAAAAAGAGCACTAAAGGGCATCACGTATTTCTAATCCATATTACAAAACATATGAGCAATTAGCGATACAAGAGATACCAGTGATAACATAGTCCATCGTGCATCACTAATACAACTTTGAACATTCAAAAAAAAATTGTGATGTGTGAAATCAAAGAGACACCACTCATTACTCATCGCTCATTCAAATTCACATTTCAAAAGCCACCAGGGATGAGTGATAAAGGAGACAGTGAACAAGACCATAAGTGAAGAATTTAGCACATGCTCACAAGTTGTTTTGAAAAGGGGAACCACATAGGATGACCAAAAAAAGCCTCAATGGACATTTAAAACATATTTTTCAATGGATGTAAAGGCCAAACAAGGTCAATCACTTAACTTTGTAAAAAAAAATTCAGACCTAGGAACACGTGGCCAATAAATTTACAAGCTCAAATGACATGAGATGTTTTGATATGAATAGGGATGGGAAATATGAGGTCAACAATGAATTAGAGCCATGGCCAAGACACAATCTTGAGAGTTATTGAAGAATATTTTAAAGCAACATTAAAACCATATAATAGTGAAAATAGAAAAAACCCTAAGCTCCTAGGATAGATACAACAAAATTTGTAGGATGATAAATGGAACCAGAACAAAATTCAGGGGTTCCATGGTTTGCAACTCACCAATCCCTAGAAACAAGGTGTTGCAAATATGCTTGAAATGGTTGCAATGGATGTGGTTCTTTATTCTTGCTTGAATGATTTTGATCTTGCCTTAAACACTTCCTTGAATCATTTACTCTACATCACAATTGTTAGCAAAATAACAAACATGAAGAATGAAATCTTTGACATGAATATTGGTACTTGAAGAATGCTCTAAAATGCTTGATAATCTACCCTTGAATTCCTTTGAATTCTCTTGTGAATTCTAGATGACTTGTAAACTTGCTAGGTGAGAATATGAGTGAAATAATCTTGTATTTATACCTTATTATGCAAGAATTTTTGAAATTACAACACTACAAGATGACATCAGATCTAGGAGAATGAAATCCTGCAAGAAATTTGAATTAAATTTGAATTTGGTCCATACAAGACTCATTCGCCCAAGGTGGCAAATGAGTCGACCAAGGCCTAATTTTTGGGAATATTTTAAAAAGTGCATAGAAGGGTGTAAAACATATTTTAGAACCAAAACATCCAAGTGGGACCCATTTTCCCAAGGTGGTGAATGAGTTCTAGATCCCTAAATCTAAGCCACATAAGCCATAAACACATGAATTATGATTGGTTATTGATTATTGTCATGATTATCCTCGAAAAGATGTAATAAATGAGGCTTGTGGATGCAAAATAGGGCCAATTAAAGCATAAGAAAGCCCAATTATTAATGAAAAGCCTAGAGAATTGTAAAATTATGTTACAAAACTTTACAACACTCCAAATAAGGAAAGATTAAGGTTGATTTTGGTTAAAATTATGTTTATTATGCTTAGTTAACTGATAAAACCATAGAAATGTGTGAAAGTGTATTACAACACCTCACAACACTTTAACAAGGAACCATTAAATTTCATTAGTTCACAAGGGCCCAAGATGTAATGTGAATGTGTTATCCACATTGGAACACTAAATCAAGGTAACATTAAGCCAAAATCCAAAAGGAGGACCCAAATGAGTGTTAAAATTTCAAGGGATACATTTTACTACACTAAATTTAGCCCCCACTTTACTAAGAGGATTAAATTTCTTCAAACTCACACTAAAGTAGAAAAAAATGCACTAATAGGGGTTTAAATGTACCAATACCAATAAGATCAAACAACAACAATCAAGAGGGGTGATCAATCCCCCAAGATCAAGATCCCAAGACGAATCAAAATGGGAACAAAAGAACACGCATGAGAGTGATATAAAGAGTAGCAACAAGGGACAAGCATACACTACCAAAGAAAAGAAAAGAGAAAGTGAAAATAAATGAATCTAAACAAGCTTCAACCATTTTTCCATCATGATGTGGATCAAATCTAGGTTGTTTGTCCAAAAAATGAATACTCACTCTGAGGTGATGTAACTCCTAGTTTTTCATTGTGTGAGAAGTCGTAAAATGTGAGACACATACAATCATGGCTGGTATGTACTCAGACACACACACATAAGTGGCTATGGGGAAATTTAAGCCTTGGATTGGGCTTCTTGCTCAAACCATACCAAAGTTATGCCCTTTGATAACTTTGATAAGGCACCACATAGAAATGAATTATCAGTTTCATGAGGCAATCAAAACTTCATATTCTTGGATCTCATGAACAAACAAGATGGTTCTAGAGACATGCAAGTTGTGTTGTGCAAGGTGGCCATATAACAAAAAATGTAAAATACAAATAAGGAAATGTTCAAATGATTTTTACTTAGTTCATGCGAGGTCTTCAACTTAGAGAACATTGTGCCTAATATATCCAAGAGAGGACCAATCAAAGAATAGAATATTCACAACTTAGGGGATGTCGTCTGTCACATTAAGCAACTAAAAGGAATATAATATTCTAAGAGAGATCACGCTCCTGAAGGACATCACACCAAATGTCATCCACAAAGTGAAAAATGCATCGTATGAAGTAAGAGAATTGCACCAAGAATCATGAAAAGGAAAATGTAAATCAATAATGCCAATGTATGCCCCCACTTTAAATGAATTGCTAAAACCCATACTATGAGCAATTACTTTAAAGTAGCAAATGATAAATACAAATAAGAAATAAGACATTAGAGCTAACTTGGAAATCCCTATGCTAGGAGATATGTTTCCAAGTAAAGGTACGTCATGTGAAAAAGAAAATAAAAGAGAGGGGTTTCCCCCAAAATGAAAACACCAAACACATAAGGCATCTATGGATTTGGGGTCAATACGTTCTTGCTGCAATTTTTGTAGAGAGATTGGAACTGTCATCATCCCCCAAATACACATAGAACTGCAAGAATGACACAAAGAGAATGAAAACAAAATAAACCTTTCAGGTCAACATGGAAGAGACATGAATGTCTCGATGCCTTGAATCATCCCCAAAAGTAAAACACAAGATAGATGAAAAAGAAAAAGGAAATGGAAAAAGAAAGCCTTTTGGTTCAACATGGAAGAGACATAGGGTGTCTTGATGCCTTGCATCATCTCCAAAAGGACAAAAAAAGACATATTAAAAGGAGTTAAAGTAAGAAAGAATCACGACATAGAGAAGAATGAAGGTACAAATAGAGGAATTTCATAATGAGAGAGAGAACAACAAACAAAACATCATGGGGGATCACGGTATGCACATATAATCACACAAAATAAAGTGAAAAAGCAATAATGTAAAGGGATACTAAGGAAAACGTGAGTCAACCTATGAGAAATTCATTTGCATCCCAATAATGTTTGTTTTATACCAAAGGCAGGAAAATATCCAAAGAGACAAGAGCCAGTGCTGAACTAGGAGAAGCACTAGGTTCATCACTCTTTGCAGGATATTTATCATTTAAGCTCATAGAAGAGGAAAAAAATGTGCTTAGTTCATTATGCACCTCTTCATCAATTTTAGCAACCTCAAAATCATCATCTAAGTTGATCACAATAGGAGGTCAAAGAATAATTTCCATGGAAGAGTTCAATTCTTGTTGTGGAGGTTGCATTGAATTGTCTTGTTTCATGGGATGTGTTGGTTATTTTTTATGAACAAAACTTGATCTCACCCCTCAACTATGAATCTACTAGAATTCAATTATTGGTAAGGGTAAGGATTGGCCCCTACTTCTTCACATCGGGTCTATGAGAACCAAGAGGATAATCCTAAACATGCTCATATGATATTCCTTAAACAAGAGCATTCCAATACATAGATGAATTCCTTCAAAGTACAAATGGGAAACATTCATTGAAGGTTTGGCCAACCTATCGACAAAATTTCATCCATTACAAGGAATAATGCAATATTGTAGGTTGGGAAATTACAATTGAAAGAATTTATGATTTTATTCTCATTTTGAGTCTTTGGATAGGTGCGTCACTAACTCAATCTACTCTAAGATAAACTAGTGAAAATGGACCAATGCCTCATCCATGGGATGATGGAGTCACCTCTATAATTGATTAGTAATACCATAACAACTCAACTTAGTAAATTTTGGATTATTGACATACTAACTTGTAGCATTCAACTGATTGTGTCTAAAATATAGCTTCTTACCATCAAACCCTACATAGTTTCCTTACAAACTCATGACCTTAATTGAGAATTAAATCAATTCTATGAATTGAGGCAAAAAGATAAAATCATTCATTTGGTTTAAAAAATGAAAGACAAGTGAAACTATCATTAACAATTTCATTCATAATTTGCAAGGGAATTACATAGGAGACCATATATATCTTAGAAATGATACTTATATTACTGGTGTTGTTGTAAAACCATTTAAAACAATTACATAATAACTCACACCCTAAACATATCCCTAGTATATTCATTAGTCTATCTATTTACATTTATATTTTACTTTGAGCTTAACATCCTCACATAGACCATTCTAAGACTGAAAAAACCTCTCTTGTAACCAACCCTGAAATCCCTTTTATAAAACAAGGGAGAAACAAGCATCCAACTTAATTACAACTAAATTTTGTATTTCATTTCAAAAAAAAAAATCAACCATATTTGAGATATTTCCCTAGGTGGTTATATGTAATCATTCACACAACAAGGGAAGGTAAAAGAAAATATTCTCGAAAATTTGTTAAAGGGAAGTAGTCACTTCATCTGCGGGGCACCATTTAGTTGTTGTTGCAAAATCTACATCGAGCAAAATATTCTTCACTAGCAATGGAGGAAAAAACCTACACACTTCCTATAAAAAGAATATCCACCAAAAAACATCCACATCAATATGGAAGAATAAAAGACAAAAATCATGGACACACTAAAGCAAGCAATACTGATGTAGTGGCAATTGTGTCATCAAAAATAGAAACAAGGAGGAGGGGCTACTCTAAGTCACCAGCATCATAGCAAGCTCAACCTCCCCTTATTTGTGATGTAACTAGAGGAACCATCGTTACATCCTCATCAGAGCCATCATATGGTACAAGAGAGAGAAGATAATGGCTATACCAAGAGTTAGTGTCACCTTCATCATTTGAAGGGCTATCAGAGAGCACAATGGGAGAATTATATTCACTAGGAAATTATTGTCTCTTGTTTCTTTTCTTGGGCTTCTTCACCAGCTCAACCAACTCCTTGCCTTTAAACTTTATAATTTCTTCTAAAATGGTCATATTTCTCAAATTGTAGGTACTTTAGACAATTTTTTTCGTTCTTTGACAATGGACCTTCTATTGATCCTGTAGATCCATAGAAGTCACAGATACCTCTTGCTCATCAATAGACATATTCTCATGATATTCAAACTCACTAAGTCATCTAGAACTCCTAGTCGGTTGAATTGACTCACCCGATTTACCCATTTTGCACAACAAAGGGTCTAGAGGCTATATCAGATCTAATTTGAGTGAAGACAATTAACCTTAAGTCCTAAATTAATTTTTTAAGAAATCACACATAGACCCAGATAATTTGAATAAGCCCCATAAATATAAAGCTCCCATACAAACTCAAGCATGAAATAAAATAGAGCCTACACAAAGTAGCAACTCACCCAATATAGAAAATCAATAGCCTCTATAACTACAAAATCAACACTAACACACTCCTTCAATAACCCACACTGCACATGCTCTAGAGACTAAAATGAGAGGCACTCTACATTAAATAGATGATTTGGAGTATGTAACAATTAATGATTGAAGAGATCATCATGCAAACGAGTTGATAACTGAGTATCTCATCTTTGAGGATTTAAAACTTCATCAATTGCAACCTTGAACACCATTTTTCAGCCTTCTACAACTTGTTTCTAAAAAATAGCAAAAGAAGCCAAAACGTTGCCACATCCTCCCTTAATATCCATTGGTCGCCTACAAACTAACAATTAACATGCATTTCCAGCCCTGATCCATGCCCTTCATTTATATCGATGAAGTACACAAAGATGACACTTGAAGAGAACATTCCCTGGAATATCACATCGTGCATTGCTGATTTTTCCCACTCGTTCAGGATTCAATTAGGAATGTTTGCATTGGCATGATGAAAATAGACCGTTGGATCACTCCCCCTTATGAAAATCTTCCTCACATCACGCATCACAAATTCACTTTACTTTATCCAGGTTCTAGCAACGATGTGATAACTCATGCAATGAGATCTCATCCATCGGATCTAAGACCCATCCTCAATCACATTCCATTTCCATCATGCATCATGGATTTTTTCTTCATTCTCTAGATCACATCAATGGTAGGAGATAAGGTGATGGAACAGGATCAAGACATGTGCACCTATGTGAAAGATCAATGGCACAATATACATCACTCCTAAGAGACTTCAGATCAGTAAAAGAAAGTTAGAACAAATGACCTCATCACTCATCACCAATTTGAAACATCTTTCTTAAAATGCATCTGCAATGAGTGATATGAAAAAATATAAAGGGCACAAAGGCCATCATGTATTGCTAATCCTGATTACCAAATAGATGAGAAATTATCGATACCAAAGGAACTAGAGATAACATAGTTCATTGTGCATTGCTAATATAACTTTGGACATTTAAAACAAATCTATGATGCACGAAATCAAAGACACGTCGTTCATCACTCATCGCTCATTTGAGCTCACAAACTCAAAATCTATCAATGATGAGCCATATGGGACTTAAGTAACGAAAATTTACCAAATACCCATAAGTTGTCATCTAGAGGTATACTAGTTGGCTGAATTGACTCACCCAACTTAACCATTTTGTGAAAAAGAAGGTAAAAGCTATATTAAATATAAATTGAGTGAAGACAATTAAACTTAAGTCTTGAATTAAAATTGTAGGAAATCACACTCATAGACCTAGAAAATTTCATCAAGCCCCCAAAAAATAACACTCCCAGATGAACCTAAGCATGAAATAAAACAGAGCCTACATAAATACCAACTCACCCGAGATAAAACATCAATATCTTTTGTAACTAAAAAATAAAAACCCACACACTCCTTCAATAACCGACACTTCACATGCTCTATAGACTAGAGCTGGTGAGATCAAATGACATGCACTCTGCATTAAATAGATGATTTGGAGCATGTAACGATTAATGATTGAAGAGATCGTTATGTGAGCGAGTTGATAACTAGGTAGCTCATCTTTAAATTTGGACCACCGATCCTTGAGAATTTAAAACTTCATCAATGGAAACCTTGAACATCATTTCTAGGATTTTACAACTTGTTTCTAAAAAATAGTGGAATAGGCCAAAAAGTTGCCATGTCCTCCCTTACTTTTCATTAGTCACCTGCGAACTAACAATTAACATGCATCACCAACCCTCAACTATGCCCTTCATTTATATTAGTGAAGTACACAAAGCCAACACTTGAAGAGAAAATTCCTTGGAACATTTCATCATGTGTAACTAATTTTCCCCACTCCTTCAGGGCTTAATTAGTGATGTGGGCATTGGCATGATGAAAAGCTAATCATTGGATCACTCTCCCTTTTGAAAATATTAATCTCGTATAGTGCATCACGAATTCACTTTACCTTCTTGAAGTTCTAACAGTGATGTGAGAACTCACGAAATGAGATCTCAACCATCGGATCTAAGATTCATCCTCGATCACATCCCTTTCCATCATGCATCACAGATTCATTCTTCATTCTTCAGATCACATCAGTGATGGGAGATAAGGTGATGGAGCATGATTGAGACAAGTGCACTTGTATGAAATGTCAATGGCACAAGATACATCACTCCTAAGAGAGCTTTAGATCAGCGAAAGAAAGTTAGAACAAATGACCTCATTGCTCATCGCCAATTTGAAACATCAATCTCAAAATGGATCCACAATGAGCAATATGAGAAAATATAAAGGTGTCAAAGGCCATCGTGTATCGCCAATCTTGATTAATAAATACATGAGAAATTAGCAATACTAAAGGATCTAGCTATATAAAATTCCATTGTGCATCGCTAATATAACATGGGAAATTTAAAACAGATCCACAATGCATGAAATAAACTACACACCACTCATCACTCATTTGAGTTCATAAACTTGAAAGCTATCAATGATGAGTGATACAAGACTTAAGTAAAGTCAGTTTAGCACATGCTCATAAGTTGTTTTAAGATGGTGACCATATTAGGATGACATATAAAAGGCCTCAAGGACTTAGCATATAATATTTTAAAATGATGTAAAGGAAAAATAAGGTTATTTCATAACTTTACAAAATATAAGAGTGTCAGACCTAGGTACGAGGGGTCAGTCACCCCACAAGATTTAATGGCTCAAGATATTTTAAGATGCTCAAAAATGGGAAAGAAGAGTTCAATGGTGAAACATAACATTGATCAAGTCAAAGACTTAGGTTTTTAAAAATAGAGCAAGAAAATTCTATGGGCAAAGGCCATGAGAAAAACCCTAAGTTGAGACATATATAAAAAATGGCCAAATTTTGTAGTTATAAAAAATGGAACCAAAATTCAAGTGTTTAATTAGGAGGGGTAGATTCATCGTGCATTTCTTCAATCATTTTTGGATCTTCATTTTATTTATTTAATCTGTCATGTAACTTGTGAGCAAAGGCACGAAGTCTATTCCTATGCTCCCTAGAACCTCTATTTCTTTTGCTTTTGTTTTCAAGTTGCATTTATATAGGAGTGGGTTGATCAACCATTGGTTTATTTTCTTCCATAGAACCTCTATTTCTTTAAATTTGTAAACTTATTTTATTCTAGGAGGTGTGATGGGATTGGTTTCATTATTTATTGGTTGCTTGTAGGAGGTAGGTGAATTTTTTGTTGTAGATTTTTCTTGGTTGTTTGGGTCTTGTTTAGGTTGAAGCATAGTTTCATCAAGGATGGGAGGTTTGGAGGTGAATGGGGTCATGTTTCAAAGATATAGTCTAGCTATTTCCTTTTCTTTGATCTTTTGGTACAAGATGAAAAAGAAGTCTTCTCGTGGCATTATAGTTTCCACAGGCTTGGGCCGAAAGGCATCTTAGGAAAAGTTTCATTTAGATGATAAAGGGTTAAAGCCGCTATGGTGAAAAGTGAATAATTCATCGTCAAAGGGAAAATTTAAGCATTTATGTATAACCAACTATGGGATGATGGGGAATGTGACATCTAATGTTTTTGGTCCCATTTGTAATGGAAGGGAGATAGATCCTATTGTAGGGAAAGAAAAACAATTGTGTGTCTTGATCCATGCTTTTGGTTTATCATATTCATTTTGATAGAGTTCATGTAAAATTAAAAATTCCTCAATGATCACATTCTCTCCATAGGTAGGATCTATTAGTATCCCATCATTGGGCTTATCACAGATACAACTGGCTATGTAAATAGGACCATTGGGTAATTGCTTAATTATATCCTTAGAGGAGAAATCAATGTCAAGAGGACTCTTTGGTCAGCCCTTACAAGGGATGACATCTATTTCCCCCACCATTTCATCTATAGGATTGACATTATTAGCATTATTTAGAACAACATTCATCACATCATTCTTGGTAATTTCACTGGCTTTGACAAATGAAATATTATGTTTTGGAATGGGGTTGGTGAAAATTTATCAGTTTTGGTTCAGAGGGGCTACAAACTTGTTTCCTTGATCACTAACGCCTGCAATGGATAGATGTCAGGAATAAATAAGGTCTTGCACAAGATGTTCAGGACACCTGCAATGTTTCGTGTCATGTCCATTTTGTCGATGATAGTGACAATATGTATTTTAGCTAAAGATTAGAGGTAAGGGCTTGGTAGGGTTAGGTATTTTGATGGGAGGCAAGGTAATCATTTGTTGGTCTAGAAGTTGGGACATGGTATTATGATGGGTATCAAGTAGGGGGGTGAATTGTCTTTTCAGGTCTCCATAATTAAAGGGGGTCATGGCTTTGACAACAACTACTTGTTTATTGACATTTTGAGTTATTTGTGGAGTGGGGTTAAATTAAGTAATCCTTTATTTTGTTTTCTAAAAGGTTGGGAATTTTTTTTGTGTGTGGGCTCAAATCTCTCAATTCGGTTAGAATTTTACTTTTTATCACGTATACTGGCCGGATTTTGATAATCATGGAGGCCAGTACACAAGTGCATGAAGGATGGGAATTTCATCATGGTAAGATTGTCTTGGAACTTACTATGCAAGTTTTCTATGAACATATTTTGAAGGTGTGGGTCGATGACCTTAACATCAATCTGGGAATAAAGTCATTGATAGTGTGAGATAAAATCAATTATCTTTCCTTCTTCTTTTTGCTTGCATGTCATCAAATCAGCCAAGGTCATCTTGGGAGTCATATGCACTTGTAAATGGTTTACAAATGCCTCAACGAATTCATTGAATGGATGAATTGAGTTGTTCGGTAAAGAATAAATCCATTCCAAGGAGGAATCCTTTAAGGACATAGGAAAAATATTTTCCAATAGTTTATCATCAAGGACAAAGTCACTAGATAAGGCAGTGTAGGAATTAACATGGTTATAAGGATCTCCCTCCCCTCCATATTTCTCAAATCTAGGCACCTCTACACCTTGTTTCATCGGTGTTCATAATATCTTCAAGGATAATGGATTTATTTTGACATAATATGTAGGTGGTCCATTTTTATTTTGGTTAATGGTGGAAATTTTCTTTTGAATGGATGAAACAATTTGGAAAAGTTGTGCTATGAGAGGGCAATTCCTCGTGTTATGAGATGGAAGTGAAATTGGTGATGGAGTGTATGTGTTTGTAGGATAGGTGAATGAAATTATTATGGGTGGTAAGGTAGGAGATATAACTTGAAATGCAACATAGGAAGTAGGGATGCTAGTAGGAATACCAGGGAAGGAATCACATTACTAACTTGTTGTAATTTTGTTGTGACTTGAGGACTAGTGTAGGTAAGTATTGAGGCAATTGTTGCGGGAGGAGGAATTTGGGTTCCTCCTTGACTTGGAATATTGCTTGTTTGAAATGAACAACTAGTGGTTAAGGGAAGATGATTTCCAAAGATCTCAACTATATTTTCACAAGGTCAAGGCCATCTTGAATTTCAAGCATGCAGTGAATGTTTTGTATGGTAGGAATTATATTAGTTGAAATATTTTCTAGTCTTATTTGATGTTGTAAGTTTCCTAAATCCTCTAGAATTTGAATGATGTTTTCTTGTGGGATATTGTCAATTCTTGTGTCAACATTCATAGTGCTACTTGAAGGAAAGGAATTGTTAAAGATGTTTTCCAAGCATAGTGTACAAGTTTCAATACTAGGAGTCGAAGATATAGACAACCCAAGACACACAACAATTGTACTATCATGAGATGACATGAGTCTCAAACTTCATCTCACTATAGTAATAGCAATATAACACCAAACACTCATACAAAGGATACTAAATGTAGGGTGAATGCAAATGCAATGTAAGCTAAGAACAATGAAATGCTTATAATTTAAATTATGGAAAGTAGAAAAAAAGAGTAGAAACAACAAATAGAAACTCAAAAAATGAAGTTTTAAATGCCATAAAATGCAATGAAAAATGTGCAGGGGCACTCATTTTCCCAAGGTGGCAAAGGAGATTCCCAGTCATGATTTTCTAAATTTTTTTAGAATTTTAGAATTAAATTTTATACTTTTTATGTTTTCTGATATATGTCTAAGATTGAAATGTAGAATTTGATTAGTTTTTAATGAAATTAAATGAAAAATTGTAAGCTAATTGAGATTTTAACTAATGCAAAATTTGAAACCCTAGAATGTGAATTAACCAATATAAATCCTAATGCAATGTTAATGCAAGATGAATCTAGGATGTAAATACAATCCATATCAGAATTATGATGCTCTATATGTATGTTCACCAAAATGAATAGTTGAAAATTGGGAGCTCTCTTTCACCTTTACGTTTTAGGATCTACAACAAGAAAGACAATCTTCGCACTCTTCACTCAAGAAAAAACACTTGATATTTCAATGCAAAGAAGATTTAAATATTGTGAAGGAACTTGGAAAATACAATGCAGTACAATGTGAAATGACAAACCTTGAATGACCTATAAATATGAAAAAACTGCAATAGAAAGTTATGAGACAAAAAGTGTACATCTGGGAGACTAAAGAAGATAGAATGGAGGTCTAGAATTCTAGAAAATCTACTGCTAATGCTGACTGGGACTCATTCACCAAGCTAGGCGAATCATTCCTACTTCTAGGTGAATGTGTAGATACATGTTTCAACCAAAAGGGTATTCAGATATGTGAAAATCTCTTTCAGGCCTATACAGTGGGACTCATTCAACACTTGTGGTGAATCACTCCACTTATACTTTTTTAGAAGTTCGGGACTTGATTTGTTGAATCTTGATCTGCTCTACTCTTTTTAACTAGTTTTTGGATCTAAAACTATAAATTGCCACCTATAGATCTTCTCCAAGCTTCTCCAAGACTTGATGAAAAATTTTACGAATTTAGGGATTTGAAAAATTTTCTCCAAATTTTCTTCTTGAAAAATCTATAACCTAGCTCTACAAATTGCACACAAGAAGAGGGAAAAGTGTATTGGGTTAGTGAGTAGGGGTTTTCCTTGGTCAAACCCCTTGTTGGTAATTAAACCTTGAAATGAAAGTAAGTATGAATGGAGAATGATGAATGAACAAATAGAAATGTTACAACTCACCAAACCATAGAAATAAAGGGCTACAAATAGGCTTGAAATGGATACAATGGATGTGATTCTTGATGTTTGCTTGAATGATGTTGACCATGCTTGAAACACTTTCTTGAATCATTAACTCTACATCATAATTGTTAGCAGAGTAATAAACATGAAGAATGCAAAATTTGACATGATGATTGGCACTTGAAGAATTCTCTAAATTTCTTGATAATCTACCCTTCAATTTCTTTGAATGCTCTTGTGAATGCTAGATGACTTGTAAACTTGCTAGGTAAGAATATGAGTGAAAGAACCTTGTATGTTTACTCAATTATGCAAGAATTCAAAAAATTAAAACACTACAAGCCGACATCAGATATAGGAGAATAAAATATGATGAAAATTTTGACTTAAATTTGAATTTAGGTCAAACGGAACTCATCCCCCCAAGGTCGCGAATGAGTCCACCTATGGCTAATTTTTGGGAATATTTTAAAAGGTGCTTTGAAAGGTGTAAAATCTATTTTGAGGCCAAAATATCCAATTGGGACCCATTCACTCAAGGTGGAAAATGAGTCCCAGATCCCTAAATTTGGGCCATAGAAGCTAAAAACACCTGAATTATGATTGGTTACTAATTAGTGCTAGGATTATCCTCAAAAATATGTAATAAATAAGGCTTGTGGATGCAAAATAGGGCCAATTAAAGCATAAGAAAGCCCAATTATTAATGAAGATCCTAGAGAAATCTGAAAGTGTGTTAAAAAACTTTACAACACTCCAAATAAGGAAATATTAGGGTTTATTTTGATTAAAATTATGTTTATTATGCATTCTTAATTGATGAAACCCTAGAAAAGTGTGAAAGTGTGTTAGAACACTTCACAACACTTTAACAAGGCACCATTAAATTCCATGAGTTGACAACTTCCCCAGACCTAATGTGAATGTGTTATCAACATTACAACACTAAACAAGGCAACATTAAGCCAAAATCCAAAAGGAGGACCCAAACGAGGGTGAAAATATCAAGGGATACATTTTTCTACACTACAATACCACAAAAACCATAGTTTGAATTTAGGTCCTAGGCCTAAGTGAGGACCCATTTTCCCTATGGTGAATGGGTCATAGGTCACTTATGTAAGGCACACAATTCTCACTTTTAAACATGTTAGAGTGATCATGCATTAGCTAATAATTAATAACTCTTTAATTGATTATTAGTCTAATTTATTCTCATACACTTAAGATAAACTTACAAGTATTCTATGCTTTATTAGTTGAGCTAATATTAGATTATTATGTCCCATCCCATGTGATGTTGACACTTTTCATGATCTGATCCCTTTCTCATTTATGGTTTTTCTCCTATAAGCACTCAACCCTCATTGTAATTATCACTCGTACTATCTCAAGATTTCATATCTTTTTTAGAGTCTCTTTCTTTTGTATCTTTTTCTTGTTCAGGAATATTAATATATTGTTTGCAAATCTCTTGCATGGAAGGTGTATTTGCTTTTTGTTTGATCTTGTTGCTCATGGTTTTATGTTTGTTTCATTTTACCACTCTATCAGTCATCTTTCAAAAGCAGTATGCAACTTCATGCTTTTGGATGCTTTGCATGTTCCTATTTTTCAAGACATTATCTTGTTTGGAGGCTTTTTCAGTCCTTCACTTGGATTTCATCTCTTTTTGTATTGGATTTATTCCCATGAGGTTTTATGTATTTCTCTACATTATAGAGATCTTATATGTGTACATGGGAACGTTACATGGCCTTGTTTGTCAAGACCCATCATGAATTATTTTTATGGTTTTTAGCTACTCCCTAAGTTAAACTTTAGGGGGGCGAGGTGTTAGATTTATCATGCATTAGCTAATAATTAATTACTCTTTAATTGATTATTAGCCTAATTTATTATCATACACTTAAGCTAAACTTAGGAGTATTTTATGCTTTATTAGATCATTATTTCCCATCTCATGTGATGTTGACACTTGTAATGATCTAATCCCTTTATCATTTATGTTTTTTTTCTTATAAGAACTCTACCCTCATTTGAATTATCACTCTTACTATCTCAATCTTTCATATATTTTTCAGAGTTGAGCTTGCTTCTATAGATTTTTCTTATTTTGAAATATTGCATATACATTTTGTATATCTCTTGTGTGGAAGGTGTATTTGTTCATTGTTTAATCCCGTGGCTTGTGGTTTTGTGCTTGTTTCACAATTCTAACAAAACATTATGTTATGCATTTATGAATGTTGGGTTTTATCCCTCAAAAATAATAATTAATTAGGCTTGTATTTGAATTAAAGGGGAAAATACCTGGACAAAATTAACCTCAATTAATTAATAAATCCCTAGATTAGTGTGAAAGTGTAAAGGTACACATTACAACACCAGAAATAAATTACAATTAAGTCCATTTTATTTAAAAGATGCTAAACTTAATGTGAATATGTAAAATAAATATTAAAATAGTAAATTAAGGTATCATTAAGCTCATTTCATTATTAATTATTTATTCTCGATTTAAGTGTGAAAAATGGATACTTCTTCCTACACTACATTTAGCCCCCAAATTAGTTAGAGGATAACCCTATGTCAAAATCACACTAAAGTAGACATTCAAGAAACTTATGTGTGCAATAGTGAAAAAGATACACAATCATACACAATCAAAGACCAGGAAGATTATGTTGGAAAAACAAGGATAGACAACTGAGAGGGGGGCTGAATCAGTTGTTACCAAAATCAAACTTATACAACATTAATTGGCCTTATATCATAGATCTGATAATTAACAGTGAAAGCATTAAATCAACAACACATCAGAGGAACATGAACACCAAGATTTTATACATGGAAACCATATTAGAGGAAAAATCATGGTGGATGTTAGTCCACAAGATTATACCCTATTAGAAGTATAATGAAGAATAAAAAGGGAATGCACTTGCATTTAGGTGCACTACCTAGAGTACACTGATCAAAGGGAAGGCTCACTGCCTTACATATAGCAATCAGATTAAATCCATCTGATGAAGTTGAACTAAGAAATTAGCTTCTACAAAAGCCCGATTATAGTTCCAGTTAGGCGCACAAAAAAAAATTCTTCAAACTCTTCCACACTCTTCTCTAAATGATCTGACCTTTATTCGCACGTGTACATCACTTGTACACTTGAGAACTTCACACTAAATGAGGAAAATAATCTCGTATATATATATTTTCCACAAGGATTTACAAGCACTATTCAGTCGGCCACAAATAAAGAATGAATTACAACTGTCGGCCTTGATAAATGAATAAATTACAATGTGCACCAACACAAGTTGGTCACAACATAGTGAGGACCCAAACAAACACCTCCAAACATGAAATAAAATAAAATATTAATCCTCATGAATCTACAACATGCTAACATCATCATGTCAACCAAGAACATGAAAACTCAAGCACACCCTGGAAGAATCTCCAATCAATAACACTTCAATCAATGGAGATGCACAATGAGGATAGAGCATGACCTAGAATAATCCGTGAACATCATAACTTCTACAAATATTTATGTGAACCTCTCAAAATTTTGAACAACATAATAGAAAGATTCAACAACAAAACCTTTTAATCACACCTTTGGATATTCAACACATAGAGCTTTCCAACATTCTGACCTTCTTAGCTCCATTGGCTGCCTGTGCTATATTTTTTACAATTTTCTTAATATCCTTGACATATATAGCCTTAAGCAAATTCAATGCTAATAGTGTTGACGTCAATGACAACCATTTATCATAAACACAACCACAACATCCAAAAATCTCCCCCTTTGGCCTTGATGGCAACACATGATGTGAAAAATAATACCATCAATCCAGCTAACTCTTCTTCAACAATCTCCCCCTGAGATTGTGCACTCTTTCTCATTTCCTTCATTTCTTTTCTTTCCCATATTTTTGAAATTGTTTCTCTCCCCCTTTGACATGAATGTAAATGGTACAAATGCTTTGATCACAAATTTGAATCATCTGACTACTCCTCCTAAGTAGCAACCACCACAACATCAATCTGGAATGAGATATGGCTATGAGTTCATAGACTGATGCAAATAACTACATCTTAATTCTAACTAGGAGGGGAAATCACCCCTGACTTGCCTCTGAGGTACTCAAAATTATCCTTAGGCAACAACTTGTTAAAGATATCTGCAATTTTTTCTTTGGTAGGTATATACTCCAATCTAACTTCTTTGTCACTTGCTTTATCTCTCAACAAGTGATACTTGATGGATATATGCTTTGTATTTGAATGCAACACTGGATTCTTAGAAATGTTAATGGAACTTGAATTTTCATAGAATATGGCAATAGGTTCTTCATACTCAATTCTGACATCTCTCAACATTTGCTTCATCCATAGTACTTGGGTACAACTGTTTGCAGCAGCAATGTACTCTGCCTCAACAGTAGATAATGAAACTGAGTTCTATTTTTTGCTTAACCAAGATACCATCTTCTTACCTAAGAAGAATGCACCACAACTAGGACTCTTTTGGTCATCTACATCTCCTACCCAATCAACATTAGTAAAAGTACTTAGAGTAAGATCATCATCCTTAGGATACGAAAGACCAAGATCAACTGTCCCTTTTAGATATCTAAATATTCTTTTTTACAATAGTCACATGGGACTCTTTACGATTATCTTGAAATCTAGCAACCATGCACACAACATTCATTATATCTGGCCTACTCTGAGTCAACTAGACTAATCTACCAATTATTGACCTATATTTTGTCTTATTTTCTTTAGGAGAATCATCTTTTTATGTAAGTTTCCATTCGGTCACCATAGGTATACCAACTGGTTTTGAATCTTCCATTCCAAACTTATTTAGTAACTCTTTCACATACTTAGACTAAGATACAAATATTCCATCATCTAACTAAGTGATTTGCAGCCCTAAAAAGAATTTCAGCTCATTCTGGAACACCCACTTGGTTCCAATCACATTTTTGTTCTGAGGTCTAGGACCAAGATCCCATGTATCATTTTTCTATATCTACAACAATTATTCTTTCATGTTTTCCATCCAATGTTCATCCTTAAATGCTTCACTAATATTTATAGGCTTAGCTTTAGAGATTGGACAATATTCTTCCAGAATTCTTCTTCTAGTTTGCACACCTTTTCTCTTGTCTCCTATGATCTGACTATCAAAATTATTTTGTCTTACATACTTAGGAGTTTTGAAATTTTATCTTACCTCTTGTTCTTGTGTTCTTTCTTCTTTCTTCTGCTATTTTATGCTTCTTGATTCCCTTGGTTCACAATTTTTTTTTTAAGTTGATTATGTTCCTCAAAATTACTTTAATTTTTAGTACAATCATGTTGGTCATCTGAATCATAACCACTAGATCTAGATGATTTACCAATATCTTCATCAACCTTGACATTTTCACTTTTAACCATTTTCTTTGACCTTTCATTAAAACATTAATAAGCTTTTCTTTTAGTACAGTATCCTAAAAAGATTCCTTCATCACTTCTAGAATCAAACTTACCTATATCATCATCTCTCTTCATGTAGCATTTTCTTCCAAATATTTTGAAATACTTGATAGTAGTCTTATAACCAAACCATAGCTCAAAACGTGTCTTACCAGAATTACTATTGACATTAACCCATTTAATGGTGTACATAATAGTACTTAGATCTTCTCTCTAGTAGAAATGAGGAACATTTGCTTCCAACATCATGGTTCTAGAAGTGTCTAGAATGGTTTTGTTATTTCTTTCAACAACTCCATTCTATTGAGGGGTTTGGGGAGTAGATAGTTGTCTTTAGATTCCATGCTCTTCACAAAAAGAATTGAATTCCCATGAAGTAAATTCACCACCTCTGTCTGACCTTAGAAATTTGATCCTTTAACCTACCTCATTCTCTGCCATAGCTTTAAAAATTTTGAACTTTTCTAATCCTTCATATTTTTCTCTCAAGAAAGTGACCCATATCATTCTACAATAATCATCAATGAGCAACGTAAAATACCTTTCACCTTGTAGGCTTTTGAAACTTGAAGGACCACATAGATCAATATGTATCAAATCTAGTATTCCATTAGAGCTATACTATTTGCTCCAGAAATAATTTATTGTTTGCGTTCCCATATGACATTCCTTGCACATAGTGTTAGTAGGCTTCACTTACTTAGCTAGATATCTAATTTCTTGAGTAGAGCTTATCTTGACAATGTTATCAAATTTCGCATGATGCAACCTCTTATGCCAAAACCAGCTTACATCAATTTGAGCAATCAAACAACTTTCACTAGGAGTACTCAATTGAAAGATATAACCTTTTGTCTTTGTTCCTAAAGCAATCATATTTCTTGAACTTCCCAATATTCTACACTTACCATTCTTGAACTATATATTGTAACCTTTGTCTACCATCTATCCAACACTCAAAAAGTTATGCTTTAAGCCTACTACATAAAGAACATCATCAATATTGTGCTAACCACCAAAAGAAATAGTGTGTTCACCACGAATCACACTAGAAGTGTTGTTTCTAAACCTCACAACACCACCATCATAGTTTTCCAATCTTACAAATTTTCTTTTGTCACCAGTCATCTGATGTGAACATCCGTTGTCAATCACCCACTCATCTTTCTCTTCAACTTTGGCTTCAAGAGCTTTCTCAACATTCACATTACTAGTAGATATAGTGGACACCTGACCATTTTCTTTGATAGCAATAAATACCCATTCATCTTCATTACCAATTTCTTTATTAGATTCTTCATTAGTTACACCTTCTTTAGTATAATAGCACTTTCTTTGAAATCTAGTGTTCTTAGGTTTATACTTTGAAACTCTTTCAGGACATCTAGATGCAAAATGACCTATCTTACTGCTAGAAAAACATTTAATAGGTAACTTTCCTTTGTACTTACCAATACCTCTTGATTCTCTTTTCACAATCAATTATTCTATTTCTTCCAATTCCCTTTCTTCATCTTCAATTCGCTTCATCTCATCTTCATACCTGGATTTTCTCTTGGAACTTTCTCCTAAATCATATCTCTGGTTGCTTTTCCTGAATAGACTAGACTTGAAAATAGATTCGGTCTTAGGAGTAGACTCACTGAATTCACTCAATTTGAATGCAACAAATTTTCCAATCAACATGTCTTTTGTAATATTTGTCACTGTTCTGAGTTCATCAATAGCATGAGCTTTTGTCTTGTAAGAAGGGGGCACAGATCTAAGTATCTTAGCCACAATTTCATCATCATCCAAAGTTCCACCAGAACATCTAATGTCCATCACCAATTCATTTATCTTATGTGAGAAGGAAAATATTTTCTCATCTTCACTCATCTTCAAGCTCTCCCATTTTCCTTTTAGACTTTGTTGGTTAGCACTTTTCACTAATGCATCTCCTTCATACATTGTTTCCATCTATTTCCAAATCTAGTATGCAATCTTCAATCCCATCACATTTTTCATCTCCAAATCTGTCAAAGCACTCAGTAGTGTTTCTACTTCCCTCATATTAATTTCTACTTGCTTCATCTCATCTTCAAACTAAGGACCATTCTGAGGAATAGTATATGCAATTTGTGCCATCTGCTAGAAAGGTTCACCAATGCACCTTAAATGATGTTTCATCTTGGCTTTCTATAGAGATTAGTTTGTACCATCGAATCTAGGACTATCCTTTTTGAATGATGCCATCTCAGATCACCTCAAGTTGTTAAGCTTCTTTCAGAGGAACTAGCTCTGATACCAATTGTTGGAAAAAACAAGGATAGACAACTGAGAGGGGGGGTAAATCAGTTATTACCAAAATCAAACTTATACAACATTAATCAACCTTATACCACAAATTTGATAATTAACAGTGCAAGCATTAAATCAACAACACATCAAAGACACATGAACAACAAGATTTTATACGTGGAAACCTTGTTAGAAGTATAATGCAGAATAAAAAGGGAATGCACTTTCATTTAGGTGCACTACCTAGAGCACACTCCTCAAAGGGAAGGCTCACTACCTTACATACAATAATCAAATTAAATACATTTGATGAAGTTGAACTTAGAAATTATCTTCTACAAAATCTTGATTATAGTTCTAGTTAGGCGCACAAAAAAAAAATTCTTCAAACTCTTCCACCCTCTGCTCAAACTCTTCCACACTATGCTTTGAATGATCTCACCTTTATTCGCACATGTACATCACTTTTACACTTGAGCACTTCACACTAAATGAGAAAAATAATCTGATATATGTATATGCTACACAGATTTATAGCCACTATTCAGTCGGCCACAAATAAAGAATGAATTAAAATTGTCGGGCTTGATACATGAATAAATTATAGTGTGCGCCAACACAAGTCAGACACAACATAGTGAAGACCCAAAAAAACACCTCCAAACATGCCAAACAATAAAATATTAATCCTCATGGATCCGTAACATGCTTACATCATCATGTCGGCCAAGAACATGAAAAATCAGGCACACATCAGAAGAATCTTTGATCACAAACACTTCAATCAATGCAGATGTACAACAAGGATAGAGCACGATCTAGATTCATCCATGAATGTCATAGGTACATGCGCAACACATGAAATTACCATAATTTTATCCACTTCAACCAAGAACACCATCTACAAAAATTGAGTAACCGTAGGCACACCAATCTTTATAACTTCCACAAATATGTATGCGAACCTCTAAAACTTTCAGACAACATACTAGAAAGCTTCAGCAATAAACCCTTTGAAGCACACCTTCTGATCTTCAACTCACAAAGCTTTCCAACATTATGACCTTCTCATCTCCACTGGCTACCTGTACTATATTTTTTACAATTTTCTCAATATCCTCGACATATACAACCTCAAGCAGATTCAATGCTAATAGTGTTGACATCAATGACAACCACATATCAACAACACAACCACAACATCTAATAAATTAGGCCTAAATTGCATGATCGAAATAGAAGACATATAGGATTATATTGTGTGCTCACTCTAAGGTAGAAAAACTTCATACTATCCACTAGGTGAGTCTCCCAAAATGGTGGAAAACCTATCAAAGCTATCCTTCTAAAAAAATCAATAAGATTCCACCAAACAAGGTTTTATATTTCATACGACTTAACAAATTGCATTATGCTAAGAACCTATGAGCAAGGAAAGGCTCCACTGGCAAGCAAGGTGTGTTATACTAGGTGGCCTTGAATTTAGGATTTTTAGCTCCATAGGGCATAACAAGATGCATTATGTTAAGCACCAATGAACAAAGAAAGGCTCCATAGGAAAGCAATGTGTGTCATGCTAGGTACCCTTGATTAGGGTTCGAGCTTCACAAGGTTAACAATTATATTATGATTATGAGGAATAATGCTAGTAAAATTTATTTTGAAATGGATTTTTTCTTAGTTCATGTAAGCTCTTCTTCTTAGGGAACATTGTGCCTAATGTCTCAAAGAGAGGACAAATCAAGAGCAAAATATTCACAAATCAGGGAATGCAATCTACTACATCACCACTAAGAGGAAAGTCATACACTAAGAAATATCACACTCTTAGAGGAGATCAAACCCAATGACACCATCAAGAAAGGGATGCCCAGAAGAAAAAGAAAATCTCACCATGAAACATGTGAAATGCCAAAAGATATTATCAATGTATGCCCCCACTTTAAATTTGTTGCTAACACCATTGTTGTGAGAAATTCCTTTAAAGTAGCCAATGTTCAATCCTAAGATGTGAGAGGTTACTCAAAAAGCCCTATGCCAAATCATAATTTTCTAAAATGAAGCTACATCATGAAAAAGGGAGGGGTTTCTCCCAAAAATATATAAGGGATCTACAAATTTGGGGTCAATATATCTTTGCTACAATATTGTTATACAACTTGAAATCAGCATCATTCCCCAAATACTCATAGAACTAGAATAATGACTCATAGAGAGTGAAAATAAAGAAAATGATTTTGGGTCAACATGAAAGAGACCTAAATGTCTTGAAGCCTTACATCATCCCCAAAAGGAGAAAAACAAGATAAATGAAAAAGGTAAGATTCTTATGATATAAATAAGAATGTAGATACAAATAGAGAAATGCACAAAAAGAGAGACATACATCAAACAAAAACAATACAAGGGATCACATTACACACATGCAACCACACAAAGAACATGAAAATAAAAACAAACTAGTAAGGCACTTGTGAGTCAACCTATAGCAAGTTATCTACATCCCGATCTTGATCAGTATATATGAAAGGAAGAAAACTAGCCCAAGGGACAATCATCAAATGCCAAAACTAGGACAAGGCTATCTAATCCCTTGCCCCCACTATGTTCAGGACAAGTATGAACCGAGATGATTGATGAGAATGAGCTCCTAACAATAAAGAAAATGATTTGCAATGAATGTAAAACATGTAAGAGGGAGGATACTATGATCCTACAACCATTACATCGAAAGGAGAAAAATTCATGCATTAAGGGATTATTTTTATGATATCAAACTCCTTAAATATTCTTTCTAAAGCATGAAACTCATCAGTACTATGCCCAATTATTATATGATATTGAAAATGAGACTTGTTTTTGTTCTTAGGATTTGGATTAGGATTTTCTCTAGTGGGTGGTAATGCTATGAGTCCTTGATTTAGAAGTGCGTGTAATATTCTTTCATTTTTAGACATGTGGGATAGGGAAATTTGAGTTTCTTGAGTTTGTAAGGATTTTCTTTCTTGTTTGATTCACTAATTTGTGGAGATATATTTTGAGGAGGAGGGCCTAAATTACCTTATCATCCTTGTGATACATTGGTTGTTCCTTAGGAAGGAGGACACTTATGTCTAGAGGAGGATCTTGATATCCTAATCCTTTGGTTTCTTCAATAGGAAGTTGCTCTATAATTATTTGAATTTCATGCTTAATAGTTATGTCACATCATTGTTTAGTTAAAATTTTGAAGCCTTGGCCATAAATCTCTTCTAGATTGATGGGAGTGTTGGTCACTTTGTTAACATAAGATGGATATATATGTACTTGATAAGACGAGCTAGGATCACTCACCTTTGGAAGTTCAAGCTTATTTTGTTACTCAATTTTAGTATGTAAAACAGCAAACATCTCAAGTTGTGTTGGTTGTTTCATGGAAGGATAAAAGGATGCATTATCCTCAAGATTGTTAAGGCAATCATTTATGAACTCATGCATGCTAGCATCATCTTCTCCAATGATGTCAACTTCATGAGGACACTCATTTGAAGTTGGTTGAGCATCGTTATGTTCAATTGCATAAGGATCATTGCCAAAAACACAACTTAAAACACGAACCAAGGAGAACAAAGACTTCCACATATTCTTAAAAAAATTGTCCATTCTCAAAATTTTAGATTTAAAACAAGGAAATTTGCTAATCACACTATGCCAAAACCTAAAAAATTATGTCTTGTAAATGTAATTTTGAAATCATACAATGCACTGATTTTATGAAATGAAGCTAAAAATGACTAAATTGAAGAAACCAATTTTTTGCAAATAGAAACAGAGATCTGAGAGCGACAAATAGAAATGTAGAAATGAATGTTTTAATGCCTAGAAAATTACAATATGACCCATATCAGGGACTCATTCACCCTAAGGTGAATGGGTCCTAACTGAGGGTTTTTAAGAAGTTTTTACAGATTTCTGAGTTAATTTTAGTAGGTTCTTGATTTTGATCTGATACAATAGGTTATAGTTTTAATTTTCTATAAATTTAATGTTGAATGCAAGTGTAAAATGTGATAAAATGAAAACCTAGAAAACCTAATTTGATATTAAAATTAATATGATGTAATCTTATGTAATTGATATGTAAAATGACTGACGTTTTTATTTTTAGATTTAAAGAATACAAAAAATACAATCCTAAAAACCTTAGATGCAATGCAAAGTTAATGTAAACTAGACACACTAAATGAGACTCAATTCAGTTCAAAGAAATGAAAATGAATGCAAGATCTAAATATAGGGTGAAAGAGGACTCCAAAATCAAAAAATGCAATGATCAAACTTAGGTTCACCAGAATGAAACAAGGAAAAATAAGGTTAACCACAAACAAACTATTTCTCTAATTTCATTCAAGGAAATGAAATCCAAACAATTAAATGACTAACAACCAAAAGTTTAGTTAGATCAAGGTATGAATCAACAAATTTCCTTTTTATGCAAGGATGAGGGTATGAGTCAAATAGAACTTTACGGAGAAAGATTTAACTCATCAAATAAACTCCAAAATACAAGCTATAAAATGCAAATGAAAGACTGCACTGAAAACTAATTGAAATGACAATAAAAATACAGATCTAGAATGTGGAAAATGATGTGTACCAATCACAAAAAGTCACCTTTTGAAGCTCGATGAGGAATAATTCACTCTATGGAGAATGGTTCCTAGCTAGGGCTCTACAAAAATCCTCTATGGGTTCTCTTTTGTTATCTTTTCACTCCTAGATTCTTGATTTTCACTATTGAACAACTGAAAATAAATCATGTAGAAGAGTTTTCGTGAAATGACAACTTGTCTTGAAACTTTGACAACTTTGCAACTTTCTTCAAATTTTCTCTTTAAATGATCTTCCACCTAAAAACCTACAATCACACATGAAAGAGAGAAAAATTTTGTGTGTTAAGTGAATGGAGGTTTTCCTTGGTCAAACCCCATTTTGGTAATTAAACCTTGGAATATAAAAAAATAGCATGAAGGAATTATGAATGAAAAAACAATGTCACAACTCAAAAAACCTTTGACTAAACCTTGGAATATAAATCTACAACATGCATTAATTGGATTCAATGGATGTGGATCTTGATCATGAAACTTGTCTTGAATTACTGATTTTGATAGATCTTGAAGTCTACATCACCATATTAGCTGAAACAACAAGCATGATACAATAAATCTTTGACATGATAGTGGAATCTTGATCACTGCAATAATATTTATAAATCTACTGTTGAATTCCTTGAAATGCTCTTGAGTTGCTCAAATAATTCTCTTATTAAACTACTCTTAGCTTGTTTGAAAATATTCTAGGTACTTTTAAAACTTTCTAGGATGAAGCATAGCTAAATGACCTCTTATTTATACATAATGGTGCCTTGGCCTTCTAGTCATTTGGTGGTAGCGCTTCATAGCTAGTTTCATCCTCCTAGCCTCCCTTTGGAGTTCTGGGATGAAGATATTATTGTATGAGTGGCCAACTCCTTTGGTAACTTCGTTTCTTTAGATTATGTCATCAAAGAAAGGTCTAGAATAGTGATTTCTCATTTCTATGTAAGTATTGAACCAAATAAGGTGCTCCCAACCTCGGTTATTCTAGAATCTAGGCCTGGTAAGTGGTCAAAAATCATTGAATATGAAAAATCTGCTCTTTTTTGTCAAAATTGTTCTTTGGTTGGTCATCTTTGCAATTCTTGTCCCAATGGTTTTCTTAAATCTCCTATGGGTAAATCTAAGGCTCTGGTCTCCCCTTCATCTAGTCTCAATGTTGGGGGATCCACTTTGGTGTTGGTGTCATCCATTTCAACTCCTTTATTTCCCTATTTTTTCCTTCTTACCTCATCCTATTTGGTTGCTCTTCTTGGATCTCTAGCCTCCCACACTCCTCTAGCTCTTTTCCTTGTTAAGCCCATTCTCTCTACCCAACTTCTAGTCTCCCCACCCTTTTCTCTCATGGTTGACTACTGCTTCTCCCTAGATTCCTCCAAGATTTTATTAGAGGTTTTTTCTTTAAACTTGTCCCCTTTTTTGAGTGTTGATGGCTCACATTCAATTTTTGAAGGGATACCTACTAAGGTTTCTTTGGTCATCTCTTGTGTTATTCCCCCCTCTCCTATGAACACGGGTCTTCTCAATCCATCTAAGATGTTTAGGCCACAAAATTTAGTTGACGTGGAGACTACTACTAAGGTTAGATGGAAGCCTAGTATAGTTACAATATAGAAGAGCATGGTAAGAGATATCGAGAATGGAAACTAGTCAACCTCGGAGCAGGTTGGCTCAAGATGTAGCAAAAAAATTTCATCCTCCCTTGGCATATTTGAGGGCTTAAAATCCTTTGTAAGAAGCATATTGTTAGGGATTTCATCAAAGAGTTCAAGCCTAACATACTTCTGTTTCAAGAAACTAAAATGACTTCTGTTGAGTTTAGCAAATTTTGTAAGTTCATCTAGCCTAACATTCTATTCTTGGTGATGGATGTTGTTGAGTCTTCTAGTGGTCTAGTTACAATGTGGAAACCTTTTCCCAAGGGCTCTCTAATATCTAAGGAATATTTTGTTTCTTAATATCAACTTCTCTCAAAACTTTGGCCTCCCTAATTAGGTGTTATCTAATGTCTATGCACCCCATAATGTGGTTCATTGGAGGAACACCTAGGTCAACCTACTAGGATGTAGGAATTATTTTTTGCATGGTAATTGGATGGTGATGGGGGATTTCAGTAACCCTCTTTTTCCCTTGGAAAATTAGGGAGGTATTATGTATTTGTTGGACAACATGTTGGATCTTAACTCCTTTTTGCATGATGGAGGGTTGATATATTTAGACCTCGAGGGAAACTCATTCACTTGGTCTAATAAATGGATGGGGGAAAACCTTATACAGGTTCAAATTGCTCGATGTTTGGTTTCTACCAAGTAGGATACCTCTTCTCTCTCATTTTTTCCTTTCATCCAAATTGGTTCAGATCATTATCCCATTACTCTTGAGTTGGAGCACTCCCCCCTAAGGATAAAATGCCTTTTCATTTTGATGAATCTTCTTTCCACTTGGTGGAGGGGTCATGGATTTGGCCCTATGATGTACAATCTAGATTTTAACTCAAGAGTCTCAAGCGCAATCTAAAATATTGGAGAAAGAGTTGTTTTCGTAACATTTTTAAAAAGAAAAATTCTCTGAAAGATTAGCTTCGACAAGTTCAAAAAGAGCTAGAATTTGGCTTCCAGGTGGATCTTCTTGTTAAGGAAAATACCTTGCTTAGTGAACTTCATAATATCATTGAGAAAGAGGAGATTTATTATAAATAGTTATCTAGGAACCAATGGCTCCAAGAGGGAGATAAAAAGTCTAGATTCTTTCACATTATAACGTCAAGACATAGGAAGAGGAATACTATCTCTAAGTTGATCCTTGATGATCGATCCATTTTGATAGATGATGAATATTTGGCTTATTTTGGTGTTTAATTTTACCATAACCTCTTGAACCTAGTTTTAATAGAGTTTTTGGTGGGTGACATCCTTAATGTTATCCACTTGGATCTAACTCAACAAGAGGTTATGTCTATAGAACGTGATGGTGGATGAGATTTAGGAGGTTGTGTTTTCCCTTATCCTTTTTAAAGCTCCTGGTCTAGAGGGATTTCCTCCTTTCTTTCATTAGATGTTATGGGATATTATTGGTTAGGAAATCATGGCTATGGTGGTATAATTTCTCTCTACGAGTAAAATCCTTAAATAATTCAATAAAAATTTCATTTTTCTCATTCCTAAGCATCCGGGGGGAAAAATAGTTGATTGAATTTAGGTGTATTAGTCTTTGTAACATGTTTTACAAAATTTTCTCTAAGTTGTTGGTAAATCACATTAAACCCCATTTGACTAAATTGATCCATCCTTCGGAGAAAGGCTTTGTGCTAGGGTGGTAGATAATCAATGGTATTATGTTGATCCATGGACAAAAGAAGAAAAGAAAGCATGGATCTTAAGATGGATATTTCCAAAGCCTATGAGAAGGTGTCTTGGGATTTACTTTTTCAATTCATTCACAGATTTGGTTTCTCTGGTAAATTTTTGAAACTCATTCAAGGTTGTGTTACCTCCCCCAAGCTCTATGTGATTGTTAGTGGCACCTTCCAACATGTTTTCTCATATTTTGGTGGAATCTACCTAGGGGACCCTTTTTCTCCCTATCTCTTTATCATGATGGCTAAAGTCCTTGGTTGTAATTTTGAATGCAAAATTTTGAGTGGCTCTCTAGTGGGTTTTTCCCCTTCCTTTATGTATAAGTTGATCTCACATCAATAATTTGTCAATGACATGATATTGTTGGGGGAGACCACATTGGTTGAGGCTAAAGGTTGAATGGATATTCTTGAGAAATTCACTACAGCCTCAAGGAAATGTATCAGTTTTACTAAATAAGTTTTTTTTTCTTGAATGTTGACCCTGCTCTTCAAGCCAAGATTTCTAGAACTCCCAATTGTTAAAACCTTCTCGTTCTCCCAATGTATATGGGAATTCAACTTATTTTTGGTAAAGTAGACAATTTAGTCTAGTCTACTCTCCTAGAATGGGTCTAGAGGAAGCTCGCTACGTCGAAGGGAGCTCTTCTCAATAATGTTGGTAAGCTTCTTCTTCTCAATTGCACACTTCAAAATTTTCCCATGTACTTAATGTCTCTATTTCTTATGCTTACTGTGTGGTTGGAGCAACTTGAAAAAATCAAGTGTAGACTCATGTGGTCAAGGACTGAGGAAAGGAGTAGGTTCTCTATGGTGAATTGGGATAATGTGTGCTCTAGGAAATATTATGGAGGTTTGTACTTGAGAAAAAAAATATTGATGAATATGGAACTTATAACCAAAATTTATTAGAAACTTCTAAACAATCAAGCAGATTGGATTTTTATTCTAAAGGACAAGTATTTGCAGGGACTTTATTGCCTCTCTCTACAAGACAATGGAGTTAATCTTGTTGGTAATGTGATCTGGAATAACCTCTTAAAAACCATGAATTTACTCTCTTAAGGCTCGTCTTAGTTGGTTAGATCAAGTACCTTGGTCTCTTTACAGGATGATAGATGGTTTTCCTCACTCGCTCTTGGTCTCCATCCTATTGTTTCCATGGTTTGGTTGGACCTATGTGCATGGTTGGGATTTGAGGTCTCTCATTACTTAGATTCCTCTATTGATCTGCTGAGATGGAAGATTGACCCCAACTGGTTCGACCCCGCCCCTTGAGTTGGTTGTTGAAGAACTTCTTATAAAAAATAGAAATTACAAGTTATTTCCCTCCAACTGTCAAACTCTTTGTTTTGGATGGCTTCCAAATATGGTATGTATTTTATTTATACCAGCTATAGTCTCCTCACTAGCTCATGGTACCCTATGTTTGATTGGATGTAGCTATGGAGAGGAAATTCCCTAACTAAATTCAAATTATTTTGGTGGAATATTTGTCACAAAATGATCCTCACACTAGATAATTTATAAAAAAAAAAAGAATACAACTTGGGAATCAATGATTTTTGTGTGAGAACAAAGCTAAGTACATGTCCCACTTGCTTTTCCATTGTTCTTACTCCTAGAAATTTTTTTGGGTTTTGCACAAAAGGATGTTCATGATATTCTGGAAAACAAGTCCCCCTCAGTGTCTCACCTTGTGATTCTTGAGCTTTGGTGGCATTATTTGTTCTTCATAGGGTGGGCACTCTGGAAGTAGAGCAATAATAGAGTCTTTAGAAAAAAAAATTCCTTGTGGTTGGGAGTGGCCAACAAGATTATCATTTAGGTTGTCGAGATGATTTTAGCTATCTCCTGAAAGC
Source organism: Sequoiadendron giganteum (assembly GCA_007115665.2). Lineage (NCBI taxonomy): Eukaryota > Viridiplantae > Streptophyta > Pinopsida > Cupressales > Cupressaceae > Sequoiadendron > Sequoiadendron giganteum. Next base: position 486,777,460 of record CM021100.1, on the reverse strand, counting down.
CTAAAAGAAACGATAACACTTTGGAGGTATCTACTAGGTATGTGCATGATCATCCTAGAAAAACAAGCCCTTAAGTGGTAATGAAAATTCATAAAACTAGAGTTAGACAACTTGATGTAAAAATTTGAATAAGTTATTTATATTATTTCGAAAATATGTAATAGTCGAATCTGTAGAAAATTGAACATAGTTTCTAAACTACCAGGTTTATTTAAAAAAACAAAAAACTCTATTTGGTGAAAATTTGAAATTTCAATGTAGTAGTACTTAAATTTCAGGGGAAAAATAAGAAGTAAGTGTCTGTCTGACAACCCTAACCACAATAAGATTATAATATTTTTTTATAATATTTTAGAGATAAGTATAGGATTCATGTGCCGATGTGATACATATTTTTTTGTAATTTTTTGCTTAATTATGAAATTTTTATGACAAATTTTAAAAAATATAAAAAACTTGTATGTCTAACCACCTTAACTTGGTCAAAACTTCATGAAATTCATTTTTTTTAATCTTATAGTATGTCAAGCATAGAATGTGATGCATGTTTTGGATTCAAAAAATGTGATACTGTTTGAAAGCTATAGATGTTTTTCAATCAAACTATCAATCAGGACTTTAGTTGTAATTCAAATAAAACTTGAATAATAATTATTTATTAAATTCAAAGTAAAGCATTATTTATATTGATTGCAAAGCTCAGAATATCCTTGAAAAACCCTTTTCATTTCATCGATTTTGGGTAACAAAACATTGTCAGCCACATGGGCCATCATATCACTTACATATAGCCACTTTTTGGCCCATCATGATCTTGCACATACTGTACTACCTCTACTGGGAATCTTTCATAATACCTTAATGTCCTTAGTTCTCTTATCCCTTTAGATAGGTGAAGTACTCATTAGTCCCCCCAAGCCTAGTTAGATGAATCTCAACCTTGATGACTCTAACAAACTTAACCTAGGTCGAGCAGGTGGGGGTGGGGTCATCCGTGACTAGAAGGGGAAATTAATCCTAGCCTATGTAGTCAACATGGGGGTTCAATCGTCTAGATTTTTTGAAGTAACGTTGACCTTCCACAACATACAAACTTCCATGCAAGCTAGTGTAGTAACAAAAAAAGTATCCATTTTCCTTACATTGTTTGGGATTAATTTTATGTTGAATTAACCTAATTATGTCTTGGGTTAGTGTTGTAATGTGTTATACACATTCACATTAATCTAGGGCCACTTTTAATAAAATTTACCTAATTTGTAACCTATTTATGGTGTTGTGAAGTGTTTTAACACACTTTCACACTTATCTAGGGTCTTCTTAATTAATTGTTGTTAATTAGATTTTATTAGCCCCTTTAATTCAAATTTAAGCCTTACTTTTGACACCTTCTGAGGATCCATCCTGAAACCCATAATTCAAATTGTAAAACATTTAATTGGGAAAATTTGAGGTCTTAGAAATTTCTGTTAGGACCCATTCCCCCTAGGTGGCGAATGGATCCTCCCTCTATAGGACCCCCCTTTCTTTGCACATTTGACATGGGTTTTTCATATTATTTCACCTCCTAAATGCATGGTCCTTGAAACTTGTGCTAGGATCCATTTTCCCTAGGTGGTGAATGGGTACTCGTTTAATAAGGAACCCCTTTTGTAATTTAATTTTGGTAGGATTTTAATAACATTCATTTCTAGATCTGGTGCAAGCTTGAGTTGTTTGAATTTGGGGTTAATCATTAAATTTAGTATAAATAAGTGGTTAGTTCACATTGTTTCATCCTAGAAACTTTAACCATTCATGCATTATAGAAATTTTGAGCTCACAAGAGCATTACAAGAGCATTTCAAAGGCATTTCAAGGAAGATTAGTGAAGTCTTATTGCAGTAATTCAAGATCATTTCATCATGACAAAGGAATAGTGCATTCATATATGTTATTGAGCTAAGATAGTTGATGTAGCATTCAGGATATACTTGCAAGCATTATTTTAAATCTTATTCAAGGATCAAGATATAAATTATTCATGGCTACTTCATGTTAGATTGTATATTCATGCTCCAAAACAACATCTAAGGTATCACCAATTACATATTTCATGTTCATGATTCAATTACATTATTTCATCATTTGGTTTGATTACCAACAAGGGGTTTGACTTAGGAAAATCCCAATTCACTAACATTCAATTTTTTTTTCTTCTCTTGAGTGTGTGTTTGCAGATTTATAGGTTGAAGATCAAGTGGAGAACAAGTTGGAAGCAAAATTGTCAAGTTGCAAGATTGACCTTTATAGTGTAAGCAAAAATAATTGAAGCTCAAAAATTTATTATAGTTCTTTAGGAGCTAACAACCGGGGATCTAAGAGTGAAAACATCAAGGAAAATAACCCAGAACTTAGTTTTAGAAAAAAAGGCTTCTTACGAAAAGGTACACATTATTTTAAGCTCTAAAAACTCCCCTCATAGTTGCTATAATAGTTAAGGTTAGTTTGTGATTGTTATTTTCATTTTTTGGCCTCTCATAACTGTATGATTTGGTGGTGAACCTTCAAAAACATATATATATTCTAACAATGGAAAGAGGATCCCTTTACTAGGCTCTTACGATTTTTCAACCTAAGAGAACTTAAGGTTAGGAATAAAACTCTTTCCGCTGTGTTGATATGTGTTAATGGTGTGGGTTCATTCAAAAGGGGGAGAGGGATTTGATTATGGTTGTGAATGTGTGTGATGTGTGGCTACAGCTGAAAGTAAAATGAAACTAATCTAAATGTATACAAATGCAAATAAAGTAAAACTAAGCTAATACAAACTAACTAACTATATGTCGTAAATGTGTGTTTTTTGGAAAATGACAAAGAGGGAGAGAAGGTGTTCACCTGGAGAAATTTTTTTGCAGCCGAATGCTCTCAAAAGCTTTTGTAAAATGATTGAAAATGATAGAAGGACACTTACACCAAGTAGGGTGACCTAGTCCTCCAACTAGATAACTTTCCCAAAACAGGTTTCGGGGAAATGGGTATCCAAAAACACAAACACCCTTTTTCGGGCCTCGCACAGGGAAAATGTCACCAATAGTAGTTTTCTAGTGCTCTTGTAGCTTTCTGAGGAATCAGGCTTTGGTTTTGTGGGTCCTGATTGATGTTCCCCTTCTCTAAGACAATCTATGATAGGAACCCCCAAAAGTGACCTGCAACTTGTATTTTTGTCCTTCCTAGGGTTTAAGACTTGGATTTGACTTGAGGAGAATGTTGGTGCTTCTTGCAACACTTTTTGCTTCACCTAATTTGCATCAAAATATCTGTGAACACATGTAAAGACCAAAAAATTTTGGGGTTAGGATATAGGGGTTTGCCTAAGTCAAAACCCCTTTGCAGGTTATTAAACCCAAACGAGATGAACATAAAGGAAAGCAAGAATTAATGATAACACAATAGAAATGATTACTAAACCTTTGTTGATGGTCTACAACATGCATGAGCAACTCCAATGGAGAAAACTTGAAAACCCTAATTCGTGTATGCTTGCTTGTGAAGTCCTAGTTGCTTGAGCACTTGATGATTGAGAGCAAGATAATAAAAAAGAACCAAGAGAGTAAAAATGAGCTCAGAGAGTAAAAATGAGCTTGGAGAGTAAAAATGACATAGGAGAGAGGCAAAATGGAGGTAAAAACAACCAATGCTGATCCAACTTTTTAACTTGAATCACTAAAAAGTAGCATATATGTTTTGAATTTTTAAATGATGTAAACTAGTAAAATATGTAATTTTTAGTATATTTAATGTTTGTATTTTTTATAAAAAATTAAAAAATTATTCTAAACTAGTTTTTCATAAATTAACACTATAATTTAGTTGCTAATAAAATGCTGAAAAATGAAGTTGCACGGGACGTCAAACTTTTTTTAGTAATTTTTTTTTTTTCCTTCAATTTTTTTGTGTGTATTTATAACTTGAAACTTTAGTGCATGGATTTTTTTTTTTCCAATTTTGATAAATATATATTTGTATATAAGTATTAAAATGTGCGTGAATAAAAAACAACTGTTTCCATCGAACGTCAACATTCATATTAAATATTTATCTAAGATGGAAAAAAAACTATACCATCTTGAAATAGATTCTTTTATCTAGTGCATCATATTTTTTTCAATTTTTTTTAATAAGTTTTAGTATTTTTCCTTTGCATGGTAATCAACCTAATATTTTTTGCTGATAACCTACTTTTAGTATAAATAAAAATAATAATAATTAAACTATTAAAATAAATATATTTTTGAACTACACTTATGGATCTACAAAAGGGTATTTTTACATTTACAAAAAAATCTTATTTACATCAGGAGTTATTCAAACTTCAAGTTTTTTAAATATTTGGTTTTTTTGGTAAATTGGACTCAAAGTGGTGCTCCATATATTTTTAGCCAACAATTTTAGTTGAATAAATTTTGGAAGTATCTAACTTAGCTAGAATGAATCTTACTAGGTCATATGTTTAACCAAAATTGATTTTTAGTTAGAAATACTTAAATTTAGTTGTGCTGATATGTTGGCTGAAAGTGTGACACAACTTTGTGCTTTTACCTACATGTGAAACCCTAATTTTCCCAAAATGCAACATAATAGGCTGACCCTAGGGTTTGGGAGGCGAGATTCCCATTGAATCTTAATTAAAATTTGAATTTTATGCTCAAAGGAACTACGTCACCCAAAGTGGCGACCTAGTCCACCTAAGCAAATTTTGGTGGTGGTCGGGAATTGATTTATGTTTTATGAAGTTAATCGAAATTTCCTCTTGAAAAACACTTAGGTCGAGACTAATGATGCATTAGAAGAGAAAATTAGCATATAAAAAGGGTTGATTGAGGTGTGATAAGCCTAGATATGTGTGAAAATGCAACACAACACTTTACAACACTTTGTCTTAAGGCTTAGGAAGGTACAATAATGTATTATTTAGGTGAATTATGTTGAAAGGATCTTAGAAAAGTTAGGAATGTGTTACAATAGTTCACAACACCTTAGTAAAACACTTCTAAATTAGTGTTGAATTGCAAGCTTACAAGGCTGAATCAAGGTAATCCAGGCCAAACAACGTAGTGGAAAAGGCCAAAATGAGTGAAAAAGTGATAAGGTATACAATTTTTGGTGACACAGGTGGGAAACATTAGTGGCTCATCAATTTGGTCAATTAATTTTAATGAACCCTATTTCCCACCCAATCAGTAAAGGTGAACCTGACATATTGAATACTATATTTTTTTTATTTTGGTGTCCTCCATTGCATCATAGATTAGATCTTTCACAAGTTCATTTACATTTGGATTTGCATTGAAATAGATCTCATTTAGGGTTTCTTGCATTACATTCAAAATTGCATCTCATTTAGGGTTTAGATTTGCAATGTTTTTTATCTCTCTAAATCTTAAGAATATAAGAACATATCATTCATTGTGCATATCATTTATATCTCATAAAATTGCATTTGAAAATTTAAAAAAAAAAACATTTTAACCTAGGTCTTTGCATTCATCTTTTCATTGCATTTCTAGAAATTTTGAAACTAAAACTCACCATCTCAGACCTGGAACTGAAAGAAATTACTAAAAGCTTGCATATCATTCAAAAGAAAATTAAAAATACCTAACCATGACCCATTCACCTTTACTAGTGAATGAGTCCTTGATCAGGTCAAACATGAACCTTCTAGCATTTGAAAAAGCATTAAAATTAACTTAGAAATCAATAGAAACATCTTAAAAATACCTAACCATGACCCATTCGCCCAAACTAGCAAATGAGTCCCTGTTGGCTATTGATCTGCATTTTCTGCAAATTAAAATCTCAGCCTTAGGCTTCTGTTTTCTATTATTACTTTCTTGTTTCAGTTTCTTGTTTTGTTGTTTCATCAAATTCATTATATAGAGATTAAATTGCTTCATTTGGTGTATTATCAAAGTTCAAAATTGCATTTACAACATTGCATTTTCAATTTAGTGCATTGCATAATCAGCAAATTACTATGTTTACATTTGAAATTTTATAAATAGATAATTGTTTAAGCAATGTGTGGAAATCCTTGTTCTCTTTGGTTATTTTCTCAAGTTATATTTTTGGCATTGACCCTAATGAAATTGAACTTACTCATGCTCACACAACTCCTAATCCATTTCCTCCTCATGATGTTGACATCATAGGAGAAAATGATGCCAACATGAATGAATTCATAAATGATTGCCTTAACAACCTTGAGACTAATCTATCATTTTCCCCTTCACTGAAACAACCAACACCCCTACCATTCCATCACTTGAGGATTTTGGCCTTTTACATCCTAAAACTAAAACACAAGTTAAGCCTACATTTTGTACAATAGGTGAACCTAGTTCCTCTAGTTCAGTAAACATCCAACCATCCTATGTTAACAAAGTAACCAACACACGGGTGATCCCACAAAACTAGTTTACAATTACATTTAGGAAGGAAAATTCCCAAAACACTCCCAAAACCCAAAATTTAGGTTTTTAGGGGTTCACTCAAACTAGGGGGTTCAAGTGAACCCATAAAAGTGTTTGCTCAAACCCCCTAGTTCAAAGAACCCCTTTTTTATGCCAGGTTTGCTTGAAACCCATATGACACATTTTTTAAAATAAAATAGTGGAATTTTTTTTTAAAAGGAGGGTTCCATTGAACCCCCCTTTGCTTGAAGGGATCAAGGGGGGTTCGCTAAAACCCCCCTTTTTTTCTCTTCTCCCCCTCTTCCACAAAATTTCTACAAAATTTTTCCTTTTAAATCTCAAGTTGAGGATGAAAATTGAGGAAACTTCCCATACTGAACTCAATGATGGTAGTCCTCAAAACGAGCTATCCATTGAATATAATAGTAATATATTTTGGTTTTATTATGATTTTTTTTAGCTTAATTAAACATAGGTTTTTCATCAAAACTCAAGCTCTATATTCTACACATGTGGAAAAATAGTAGTCTATGAATTTGTTTTTGAATTTTTGTTTCGAAATAGGTATTGATGTCCTTGATCCAGTTAAGAATAACTTTCAATACATAAAAAAAATATTATGTTGTTTGCAATCCACCAATTTCTAAATTGTAGTTGGTTTGACTTCAAAACTTGGTTAGGAAAAAAATATTCAATAAAACACTATGAAACCAAATGAACATGCTATAAATCATAGATACACAACTAAATTCGAAAAAATTAGAATTTTATCCTTTATATAATTTTTTTTTTATGGTGAGCATCACTCTTTAAAAATGGTATTTACTACTAAAAACTAGTTTTCAAAGGAGATGGAAAAAGAAATGCAATCTGATTCAACTTTTTTTTTTTTAATACATAGAAAATCTATAGACAAAATGTCACAAATCACTATTTTTCATCATGTTCAAATTCCTCATGGTTTAGCAACTATAGGTGGCCAAAAGTGAAGATTTAGTTTAAAAAATCGGTTCAATGTCCAACTTGGCAAAAAATGATAAACTAGTATTGTGGGATCACCCACATAAATAAACCTTGAAGAGATATATGGAAAAGGATTCATGATCTTAAGTAAACAAGGATGTGACATAACAAGTGAACATGAAATTCATCAACTCCTAGAGCATATACTAATTGAAGATACTAAGGGGTTAGGATATCAAGATCCATCTCTTGACATAAGTGTTCACCTTCGTAAAGAAAAACCAACACCTCATTAAGATAGTAGGATAGTCTTAGATCCTTCCCCTAACATAACTATCCTCCTTCTAAAGAGAAACCAATGCCTCTTAATGAAAATGATAAAGAAGGCAAGGTCATCTCGGGTCCTCCTCCTCTATATCCACCTAGAGAAATTAGTAAATCTGGCTAGACTAGAAGGAATTACAAACTAACAAAACTTCAATTCCATTATCCACCAACTATAATTAAAAGGAATTTATAGATACTTCTACACCATGGATCTATAAAATTTCCACCCATGCGAGAAATGACAAAACTATATCCTAAAGATAAAAATCTTTCGCATTGTCAATACCATAGAACTCTTAAAATAGCACCAATGATTTTCATGCTTTACAATGCATATTTAAACAACTTGATATAATATAAATAGTCCCTTAAAACATGCATTCTACCCGTTTCCATGCAATAGTTGTAGGATCTCAAACATTCTCACTATTACATGTTTTACACTTATAGTAAATCATTATCTTTGATGCAAGGAGCTTATTCTCATCACCTACCTCAGCTCATTCTTGCCTTGCACTAAGTGGGGGTAAGAATTTGATAGCCTTTATCTAGTTCAACCCTTTCTCTTGTCCCTTTGGCTAGTTGTCTTCCTTCTATTTATATAGACCAATATTGGGATGTGGATGACGTACTCTAGGTTGAGTCACATGTGCCTAACTATAGTTTTTATTTTTCATGTTTCTTTATGTGATTGCATGTGCGTAATGTGATACCTTGTGATTTTAATTTGATGGATCTCTCCCCTTTTGTGCATTCATCTATATGTATCTTCATTCTTGTATATGTCATAATCATTTTTCATTTGTCTTGTGTTTTCCTTCTGGGGATGATGCAAGGCATCTAGACAACCATGTCTCTTCCATGTTGACACAAAAGCTCTTCTTTATCTTTCCCATTTATCTTGTGTTTTCCTTTTAGGGATGACACAAGGTGTTGAGACATTTTCCTCTCTTCTATGTTGACCCGAAAGGATTTTTCTTTGTTTTCTCTTTCTCTGTTTCATTCTTCCAATTCTATGAGTATCTAGGGAATGATGATAGTTCCATTCTCTATGATAACTTTGTCGCAAAGACATATTGACCTTGAATCCATAGAACCCTTATATATTTTTCTAAGAAACCAAAGGTTCCTTCCTATTTCATAACATAGCTTATTTCAGAAACATATGACTTGGCATAGGGTTTTCTGAGGAAATATCTCTTGTCTTGGAACAAAACATTGGCTACTTTAAAGTAATTTCTCATAGTAATGGTGTAGCAACCACTTTGAAGTGGGGGCATACATCGATGACATATTTTGGAATATTTCATGGCATGATTTTCCTTTTTCTTGTGATGTGTCCTTTTCTTGGTGGTGTTAGTGGGTTTGATGTCCTCCAAGAGTATAAAATTTCCCTTTGTGGCAAGATATGAATGAGGCATCCCATAAGTTGCAATTTAACATCCTTGGACTTGTCATCTCTTAGAGACATTAGGCACAATTCTCCCTAAGAAGAAGATCTTACACAAACAAAGGAAATCCCCTTTAAAATAATTTTACATACATGGGTTTTTGATGTTCTTCCACCTCTCGAAGGCATGGTCTTGAAAACTTGTGTGAGGACCCATTCGCCCTAGGTGACTAATGGGTTCTCACTTAATAAGGACCCCCTTTTTATTTCTAATGGGGTTTTAATAACATTCATTTTTAGAACTAGTGGAACGGCTTGAATTGTTTGAATTACATGGTTAATCTCTAGATTTAGTATAAATAAGGGGTTAATTTACATTGTTTTTGATAGAGGAAAAAATGGGTTTTACAAGGACCCAAAACAAAAGAGTTTACAAGACAAATAAAAATAAACCATAAGAGAACCTAGAGAAAGGAAGGCTACAAAACAAAAAGAGGCAAAAAAGGACAGCAACCAACAACCAAGAGCCATAAAAAAAACCAACAAGAAACTAGAAACAAGCACAACTAAAACTAACCAAGAGACATTAGAGTCTTAGCAAGCTCAGCTTCAAGGTTGCACATATCCTGGGTCACCTTCTTCATGTCCTGAATCTCTAGAAGCTAAGAATCCTATTTTATCTTTATATTGGCTCTTGTTCTCTTTGAAGGGCTAGAATCCTCCTGCTTACCTTGTTCTCGTTGTCCTTCATTTTGTCTGTGAGATCAACCATTCTTTGGAAGCAATCATCCATCACCATCTTCTCCTCCATAGTCCATAAAACCTCAGTAGAGTTCTGAGAATCCAATTTAGCTTCCATCACCTCTAGCTTGCTAGTGACTGCCTTTATTTTTAAGTTGATGTCCTTTATCTCATGGAAATCCCATTTCATCATTATGAAATGGACAACCACACCATTTTTGGCTATAGCCATTATGTCATCGGGAAATTCTCGGTCATGCTTGAAGTAGTGGTCATCAGTGTTTAGGTCACTAGGGAATATGGGTCTATTCTCTCTATCAGTAGCTGGATATTAGGTAAAATAATCCTCCATGGCTTTAGGAGCAAAAAAGTTCTCATTCAAAGAACCCCCAGAATAAGAAACCATTTTTTTAACAGGGGGCTCCTTTGTAATTACATTCTCCTCTTGAGGAGTACTAATAGGGGTTTTTACATGGAAATCTTTTTTGTTTGAGGGTTTTTCCCAAGGGGTTCTCTTCTTTTTCTTACTAGGAGGGGGAGTGTCTTCCTCAACCCACTCAGTATCTCAATCATCTTTTCCCTCAAATGAGCTAGAATCAGTTTCATAACCTTTTGAGGCTAAGGCCAATAAGGGGTTAGGCAGGGCCGGCATGTTTTTAAAATGTTCATGGATAAGCCTAATTAGGCCAAAATGAAGGACCGGGTTCTTCTTAGGGTTTTTCCTATGTTCCTCAATACTATTATTCAAGGAATAGAGGAATTAATGAGTAAAATAAACCCTTACCTTGTGACGAAAATAATTGAGGAGGACGAAATGGTAGCCATAGACTCTGGTAAATCTACCATCCAGCGTTATGTATTCCATTAAAATTCTGAGCACCTCCCGCCAAATCTTCTTGATCGTCCCGACATCAAAGTAATTGTTGGAGACTTTAACCAACTCCTTTCTTTCCTCGTCAGACTTGGGAAAACTGATAACAACTTCGTTTGAGAACTTTCTATCATGATAGAACTTCACTCCATTGGTCGAAAGGCCTGTTATTTCCCCAATAAGTGTCTCATCCACCTTAGCCTTCCTCCCAGAGAGTATAATCTCACCATTCTTCCAATTTTTAGAAAAATAGTCAGTAATCCTAGGGTCAGGACTATGGAGCTTACCAATAAAAGGTTGCAGCCCTCCCCATTCAATTTGCTTCTAGACCTTCGAGTTTTTATTGTTCTTCACATAGATCATTGGCTCCACTCTATTCCTACTTCCTCCCATGGTTAATTTACATTGTTTAATCCTAGAAAATTCAATAATTCATGAATTATAGCAAGTTTGAGTTCACAAGATCATTTCAAAGGCATTTTAAGGTAGATCAGTGAAGTCTTATTGCAGCAATTCAAGATCATTTCATCATGACAAAGGCATAGTGCATTGGTACATGTTGTTGAGCTAAGATACTTGATCTAGCATTGAGGATCTACTTGCAAGCATTGTTTTACATCTTATTCAAGGATCAAGATCTACATTCTTCATGGAAACTCATGTTATATTGTAGATTTACACTCCAAGATAACATGTAAGGTATCATCAATTACATATTTCATGTTCATGCTTCAATTACATTATTTCATCATTTGGTTTGATTACCTACAAGGGTTTTGACTAAGGAAAACCCCTATTCACTAACAAGCAACAATTTTTTCTTCTCTTGAGTGTTTGTTTTCCGATTACAAGTTGAAGATCAAGTGGAGAACAAGTTGGAAGTAAATTTATAAAGTTTGAAGATTGAGCTTTAATGTGCAAGAACAAAAAATTAAAGCTACAAAATTTATTATAGGTCTTTGGGAGCTAAGAAATGATGATATGAGAGTGCATACATCAAAGAAAAAAACCTTGATCTTAGTTTTAGAAACCCTAACAGGGACACATTCACCACTAAAGGCGAATGAGTCCTTTTTGTCCTAAAACAAGCTTTTTGTAGCAAGGTACACATCATTTTAAGCTCTAAACACTCCCTCATAGTTTCTATAAAAGTTAGGGTTAGTTTCTCATTGTTATTTGGATTTTTTGGCTCTCATAATTGTATGACTTGGTGGAAAAACTTAGTGGCTCATAATTTTGGTCAATTCATTTTGATGAATCCTATTTCTCACCCAATCATCTAGGTTTTCAAATTTGGTTATAGAAGGAGATTCTAGAAACATGATTTTTTTTTCTGATGGGGTTAGCCTCTCCTTTGTGGAACCTACAGGACCCCATGTCCTCAGCTCACAATCTCATGATTTCCCTAAGAAATTATAGTGTTAATCATGTGTATATAAATAGTAATAAATTTGTTGATGCGTTAGAAAATCTTAGAGCCTTTACTCCAAATTTAGTAATATGGGATAATATCCTCCATATCCTAGGTCAAGTGCTCAAATTAATTTAACATGATGATAAATCACTATCTAAATGATATCAAGTTTGATATGATGTCAACTCTTATTGATACTTTCCACACTTCTCAATTATGGAAAATTAAGCTCTCTAAAATGTCTTTTCATATATACATTTACTTGCAGCTCTATTTTTTGTATAGCCATTTCTATAGTTGGTATTACCTTACTTTGAAATTTGTGATTTTAGTGATTGCGGGTGATCTGGTTTAGGATGAACCCATTAGTTGTGAAGGATGGAAATAGAACAAGGAGGTTTTTCCCATTCTAGAATGGGGAAAACTGACTTCATTTGTGGAGGGTATGAAGGGGCATGACCCCAAGATTTTTGTGGCATTTTCTAATTCTTGGGTGAATTAAATTCTTATTGTTGAAGGGATTTCCTTCATGGTGAGTACTGAGTTAATTTTGGAGGTGATAGGGCTTTCTATAGAGGGGGTCTACATTCCTTGCTTGTCGAAAGGCCATTACTAGAAATACATGAATGATTTGTGAAAGAGGATGAGAGGGTGAATAGATTACATAATAACTTTAATTGTGTACACTTGCTCGGTGTTTAGAGAAAAAATATAAAATTCCTCATGAGGTATGTCACACTCAAGGGGTGTTTTTTCCACTTTCACAGTCATCTTTTCCCTATGCTTAATCACCTTAGGTACAATGTTAAAATGAACTTTTCCTTATAGCTTCTATTGTTACTTGAGTAATCTGTTAGAAGTGTCTAGGCTAAATGCAAAAAATTAACCATCCACCAAGGCCTTATTTATTGTCACTATAAGTTTCATTTTGTGTTGTTACCCTCCACTGCAACTATTTGAAAGAACACTTTGACCATTCACGACCCCACCAATCACTTTGTGGACCCTATCAGTTCTATTAACCTAAATAAAACCCCGCCTTCTATTTTTTGTCGCACCCAAGCCCGAGGTAAAGTCCCTATTAATGAATATCCTCTCTCAACCCCATCAAATGCACCACATTGTCAGAACTTGATCCTATTTCTATTTTTGGGTTAGATGATTCTAAAAACTCAAATGAGGATGAGTCATGGAATACCACCCTGACTAACTCTCCTGTACACTCTTCTTCTCAAGTGAATGTCTTTGATGTTCCCAAAACAACCCTTATTTCTAACCCTAAACTTCAAAATTCTCTTAATTTGTGCCTCAATTTGGAGGGAACCAGTATTGAACCTAGGTCAGTTCATACCTCTGGTGAGCCCCTTTGTAAAAGAATCAATGAAATCTCAGAGACAATTAATGTCTAGAAGGATATCATTAAGTGGCCCTTGGGCCAACTAGTAATGGCTAAAGAAAGAATCCAAATTTTTTAAGGTAAGGTTTTGGAGCAGTAGGACCTATGGCTAGGAGAGGTGGAAAAAAAGGGGCACTAGGACATGATTGCCTCTCTGGCCAAGTCATTTGAGAGGTGGGAAATTCGGGATATGGAGCTAGAATATTTGCATGTCATTGTTAGTACTAAGGAAGGTAAAAATAATTTATTGATTGAGATTGATGCTATCTATTAGAACGAGGAGAAAACCATGTAATGACTTAGGGTCTTCACTTATTAGAAGAAAGAAACTATGAATAACACTGCCCTCACCCTTTAGGTTTTTTAGGATGAATTAAGGAAGTGTCAGGGGAAATGGGTTGTGGATGATGCTTGAGAGGATGGTCATAAGTAGAAGAAGAAAGGTAAAATGGAGAATACCTCAGCTTGTGATGTCATGGGGGATACTCAAGCCATTCAGCATGGGCCTCTTACTTTAGAAAATAAGCTCCAATTTCTGTCACAAGAATGGAATATAACCACAAGTATCAAGTTATTGGGAGATTTGTAGATATTTAACGGTCTTGTGCTAGTCTCGGTTTTGTGTGCTATCTTTGTTGGTTTTTGTTGGTCGAACTATTTAAGTTTAAGTTTATGTTTTAGTTTCTAGGTTTCTCGCTTCTCGTGAGTTGCTCATTTACCTCTATGGTTGTTTTGTAATGGGTACTAGCCCTTCCAGTTTTAACCTAATCAAAGCATTAGGTATGTGCACAATCATCATGGAAAAAATAGGCCCTTAAGTGGTGACAAAAATTCAGAAAATTAGAGTTAGGCAACTTGTCATAAAAATTTGAATAAGTTATCTATATTATTTTAAAAATATGTAAGAAGAGAATCTATAGAAAATTGAATGTAGTTTCTAAACTACTAGGTTTATTTAAAAAAAAAAATTTGTGAAAATTTGAAATTTCAATGCAGTATTACTTAAATTTCAAGGAAAAAATAAGAAGTAGGTGTTAGTCTGACCACCCAAATCACAATAAAATGATAACATTTTCTTATAATATTTTATATATAAGTATATGACTCATGTCCTGATGTGATGCATATCTTTTGGTAGTTTATTTTGAAGTAAATAATTATTATGAATTTTTTATTACAACCTTTAAAAAATGTAAAAACTCGTATCTCTAACAACCTTAACTTGGTCAAAACTTCATGAGATTCATTTTTTTTTATTCCTATAGTATGTGAACCATAGTATGTGAAACATAGAATGTGGCACATATTTTAGACTCAACAAATGTGATACCATTTCAAAGCTATAGATGTTTTTCAATCAGCCTATCAATTAGGAATTTAGTCATAATTCAAATAGAAAATGAATAATAATTATTTATTAAATTCAAAGTAAAGCACAATTTATATTGGAGTAAAGTTGGGAATCTCTTTTGAAAACCCTTTTTGTTTCATCAATTTTGGGTAAAACAAAGTCACCAGCCACATGGGCCATCATATCGCTTGCATATAACCACTTTTTGGCCCATCATGATCATTCACATACCTCATTAATTCTTGAAATTCAAATATCACAAGATGGCATCTAAATATACATTTGAAATCATTGAAATACCACCAAAAACATTGTTTGAATTTAGGTTCTAGGTCTAAGTGAGGACCCATTTTCCCTATGGTGAATGGGTCCTAGGTAACTTATCTAGGACACACATTGCTCAATCTTAAACATTATGTTATGGTATTTTTTAATGTCAAGTTTCATCCCATAGAAAATGCAATTAATTAGGCTTGGATTTGAATTAAAGGGGCCAATTAAGGCAAAATTAGCCTCAATTAATTAATAAAGCCATAAATTAGTGTGAAAGTGTAAAGGTACACAATAAAATACAAAAAAAAGGCACAATTAGGTCAATTTTATTTAAAAGACCCTAAACTTAATGTTTATATGCAAAATATGTATTACAACACTAAACGAAGGCATCATTAAGTTCATTTTATTATTAATTATTTATTCTCAAAAATATGATTCTTCAACACATCTACTCTGCTATGCAACCTATCACTAACACCTCTCTAATAATTATAGTTTATAGTATCATATTATACCATATATACCAAAATTTGTCATCAATAAGAAAGAATCAATCCAAATAATATAGTATAATAAAAATTCAATTAAAAGTAAGATATAAGATAAAATTAAAATATATATGAAATTGAATGTAACAAAATTTAATGTGCATCATCTCAATATCAATACCAAACATAGTTAAATATATCCTTGAGGAAGTATTAAAAGTTTAAATTTCTAAGTGACCTGAGCATTTAAAATCCAAGACTACTAGCATAACATAAATGAAAAAGAATCACCAATTGATAAATCATCAATAATTCACATACTAGCAAAAATTGACCACTACTCGCATCATGTGGATTTACTAAAGAAACAAAAGGGGAGGATGGGTATGGTGGTCTCAAACAAAATATACAAATATTATCTCAAAAAAATCATGATGGTCCTGAGCCAAATAAGACATTATTATACAAGGTAACAATCTCCTGTTAGCAAATCATGTGGCTAAAGTATCAGATATGTAAGTTACCAATAGTACTTTAATGATGATGTCTTTTTGATCCAAAATATCCAACTCTCTTCATTATCTGATATATTTACTCTTAGTGAGAATTCATTATGATTGTTAAGCCTACTATCATAATTTTTTGAAAAAAATGTCACTACAATTTCTAAATCACATTGTAACTATATTATAAATACTCTTTTTCTATTTCCTGTAAAGAGATACCATGTACTAATGTTGAGATGTTATTAAAAAACATGCTCATTTAGTTTTCATGATTTCTATCCAAAGGTCAATGTAATCAACTATGTTTCCAAGGATCTCTATGACTCATAACAAAATACACAAGTTATGTATATACTAGTGGAACATGATGGTATAAATTACCCAAGAATTGAAATTATATCAAATAAATAAATCAATAAACCTAAAAAATTGTAATAGAGATATAATTAGTTTTGATGCTATAACATAGTAGGGTAAATTCTCAACCCGTGGGATAGAAATATCAAGGAATAGGCTTGAACTATAAACCACCAAATATGGTTCTAATGTGTGTGGGAGTAGATTAAGGAAATTTCTATATAATATCACCACCTTTTGATGTAGGTTCCCTATATAGATTAGGGACCAGCCTTCATTAAAAATATAATATGCCAATGGAGGACCTCTATCCCTCAACCCTTAGTTACACTAGTAGACTCTCAACCTAGTGTGAGAGAAAATGCTAGGTAATAGGAAAAAAACTACATACATATAATCTTATAAATTGACTCACTTATTTAAATAAGCACACTAAATGCACCATCATTTAACATTTTATTCAAAAATATTTACTTACGGGTATGCGCAGGATCATCATGGAAAAAATAGGCCCTTAAGTGGCAATAAAAATTCAGAAAATTAGAGTTAGGAAACTTGACATAAAAGCTTGAATACACTATCTATATTATTTAAAAAATATGTAACAATATAATTTTTAGAAAATTGAATATAGTATCTAAAATACTAGGTTTATTTGAAAAAAATAAAATCTATTTCGTGAAAATTTGAGATTTCAATACAGTAGTACTTAAATTTTAGGGAAAAAATAAGAAGTAGGTGTCTGTCTGACCACCCTAACCACAATGAAATGATAATATTTGGTTACAATATTTTAGATATAAGTAGAGGAATCATGTCTCAATGTGATGCATATTTTTTTGTAATTTTATTCAAAGTAAATAATCAATTAAGAATTTTTTATTACGAATTTAAAAAAATATAAGAACTTGTAGGTCTAACCACCTTAACTTGGTCAAAACTTCATGAAATTCATTTTTTTTTTTTTAATCCTATAGTATGCAAATCATAGAATGTGACACATGTTTTAGATTCAAAAAATAAGATACAGTTGAAAGATATAGATGTTTTTCAATCAACCTATCAATTAGGACTTTAGTTGTAATTCAAATAAAAAATGAATAATAATAATTTATTAAATTCAAAGTAAAAAATAATTTATATTCGTGGAGATCTGAAAATCTCCTTTAAAAACCCTTTTCATTTCATCAAATTTGGGTAAAAGAAAATTCGTCGGCCGCATGGGCCATCATATCACTTACATATTGCCACTTTTTGGCCCATCATGATCCTGCGCATACCCTTACACATACAAAAATTTCACATTTATTATGTATAAGTAGATCATCGATGACATCTACGTTACTCTTACTCAAGTTGGAATGGTACTTATTTAATATATATAAATGCTCTTGATTTTGGAAGAAAGATAAGGTAGTAGAACAACATCCTACACTAACCTTGAGAGTGGAATAATGCAAACTTTTACAAATTTTTACAATAGGTACACAAACATAAATAGAAATAAACATAAATATCATGCATACCACAACATAGTGATCTCCGTGGGGAAAACAATTTTGAGAGAAAAAACTCACACTCCTAAATCCAACCAATATATTATTTAGTGATTAATGGTGGAAAGGGGAAGGTTAGTGAATCAATCACTAAAAATCCTTTTAAGTTTCCGCTAAATCATTAATTAGATGTAATTATGAGGTCCAAAATATACAAATAAAAATAAAAAATGAAACCTAATTGTTATGGAAAGTATGGGGAAAGTTTTTATAGCATAAAAAGCTATGTACCTAGTGAGAAAGTTGTTGTTTTTGAGCTACAAAGGACTCATTCGCCTTCAGTGGCGAATGGGTCCCTATTAAGGTTTCTAAAAATAAGATCAGGGTCTTGTTCCTTGATATATTCACTCTCAAAATCCCTATTATCATGTTTTGGAATTTTATAGGAAATTCTATATTTTTAATTCTTTGATTTTGCAGTTTGAATAACAACTTTTGCAACTTTGCAACTTTCAAAATTTTGCTCCAAAAATTGATCCACTTGATCTTTAACTTGTAAATCTGCAATCACACACTCAAGGGAAAAAGTATTTGTTTATTTTAGATGAATGGGGATTTTCCTTGGTCAAACCCCTTGTATGCAATCAAACCAAATGATGAAATGAATCATGAAACATGAAATATTCAATTGATATCAACTTGGGTGATGTCTTGTGAAATAAATCTACAATCTAACATGTAGTGGCCATAAAGAATGTAGATCTTGGATCCTTGAATGTTATTTCAACAATGGTTTCAATTAGATCTTGAATGCTACATCCACTTATTTAGCAACAACATGAATGAATGATTCAAACCCTTGTCATGATGATATGATCATGAATTGCTACAATAAACTATTGAAATCTGCCTTCCAGTGCCTTGAAAATGCTCTTATAATTCTCTTCTGAACTCCAATTTTCTATAATGCTTGAATATTGAACATGATTAGAGAAACAATGTGAATTAATCCCTTATTTATACTAAATTAGGAGATTAACCTAAAATTCAAAAAATTAAGGCCAACACTAGATCTAGAAGGAAACATTATTAAACTCTCACTAGAAGGAAATTGAAAAAGGGGGGTCTCATTAAGGGAGGACCCATTTTCCACCTTGGGTGATGGGTCTTGCCTCTGTTTTCTAGGACCTAATCCCAATTGATTGAAAGAACAATAAAAACCCATTCTAAATCAACTAAAAAATGGGGGTCTTGTTGTGGGAGGAACCATTCGCCACCCAAGGAAAATGGGTCCTGACACCATTTTCTACGACCTAACCTTTCCCAATGAAATATTTTATTAATTAAATTACTAGTCTTGGGATAGATCTTTGGGAGGTGTCATAATTAAGGCTTAAATTTTAATTAAAAGGGAAAATTAACTACAATTACCCACAAGTAATTAATGACCACCTAGATAAATGTGAAAGTGCCTTATAACACTTTAGAAAACTTAAATAAGATACATGTTATGTATATTTTATTCAAAAAGGGGCCCATAAGGCTTAATTAAGCAAATACATCCTAGAAAAGTGTGAAAGTATTACAACACTTTACAATGCCCTTGGAAAGGATCAATTAAGGTACATTTTAGTCAAATAAAGGTCCTATAATAGTATGAATGTGTACAACACATTACAACACCACTCTAAGACATCATTAATTCAATTTTAATGTCGTTATCAAACCAAGTAAGGAAAAAGGTTACTTTTTCCAATACTATATTTTGCCCTAACTTTAGTTAGAGGATGACCCCATTTCAAACTCACACTAAAGTAGACATGCAATAAAATTATTTACGTAGCAATAAAAATAGATACATGATCATACCTTATCAAAGGCCAATGAAAATAAAGAAAATGAAGGATCAAGCACAACCATTCTAATGTGATGCTAAACAAGGTTGTTTTTCCATAACATATGCTGCTCACTCTAGGGTGATGAAACACCAGTCTTTCCACTAGGTGAGTTGTCCCAACAAAGTGTTTTACAGAGAAAGTCATCCTAGTATGTCAGCTTCTCACTATATAATTAGAAATTCATGCCACTATATAAGCTTCCCATCATACTAACCATACCAAAATTATCCTCCTGATAACTTTAATAAGGAACCACAATGTAAATGTTCTTTTGTAAATGCTTTTAAATATCATGAAAAAAATTTGTTAAAGGGGATTTTTCTTTGTTCATGTAAAGGTCTTCCTCTTAAGGAGCATTGTGCCTAATGTCTCGAGGAGAGGACAAGTCAAAAGAGTTAGATCATCACCCACCGGATGCATCATTCGCATAATGCAATGTCAGTAGAATGTACACTCTTGGACAACATCAAACGCAATGAAACAACCAAGAAGAGGACACATCACAAGAAAATGAAAAATCATGTGATAATTTTTTTGCCAAAAGATACCATCTATCTATGCCCCCACTTTAAAGAGGTTGCTACACCATCACTGTGAGAAATTTCTTTAAAGTAGCCAATGTTTTCATCCTAAGACATGAGAGATTTCCTTGAAAAAACCTATGCCAATTCATATGTTTCCGATGTAAGCTATTTCATGAAATAGGAAGAAACTGTTGTCCCTACAAATACATAAGGGATTTATGGATTTTGGGTTAGTATGTTTGTACAAATTTTTTTTCATAGAGCATGGAACTATCATCATTCCCAAAATACTCATAGAATTGGAAGAATGACACAAAGAGAGCGAAAACAAGGAAAAGTCCTTTCAATTCAACATGGAAGAGACCTAAATGTCTTGATGCCTTGCGTCATCCCTAACATGAAAACACAAGACAAATTAAAAATATAAAGGAAAGGGTTTTGGGTAAACATGGACAAGACATGAGTGTCTCAACGGCTTGTGTCATCCCCAAAATGAAAACACAAGAAAAATGAAAAATTCTTATGACAAAGAGAACAATGAATGAAAACATAGAAGAATGCAACACAAGAGAGAGACACATCAAATAAAACATCATGGGGGATGACATTACACACATGCAAATAAAGAAAATATGAAAAATAAAAAGACTAGTAAAGAACAAGCGAGTCAACCTAAAGTAGGTCAGTTTCCTCTCAATCTTGGTGGTATAAACGGAAGGCAGGAAACTAACCAAAGGGACAATGAAAAATTCATTACTAGGACAAGGCCATCAAACCTTTCACCCACTTTGTGCAAGGAAACAATGAACCGAGATAGGGGATGAAAATGAGCTCCTTGTATTAAAAATAATAATTTGCAATAAGTGTAAAACATGTAATAGTGGGAATTTTTTATGATTCTACAACTATTACATGGCAAGGAGTGGAAGGGTACATTACTAAATCACTAGATGACAATCATTTCCATCGAAGTGAAAAATTCTCAAGACCATTTTGAATGCTCGACACTCATCAGTACTATGTATAAGAGTTATGTGGTATTGACAATATGAAACATTTGCATCTTTAGGATATAGTCTTATCTTTTCTTTTATTGGTGGTAATCTTATAAGCTATTTTTTTAGAAGTATTTGTAGTTTCCTTTCACTTTCAGGTGGTGGATAAGGGAACTTTTGTTTTTTTAATTTGTGATGCGTCTTTCACTTGCTAGATTCATTAAATTTTCTAGATGTAATTAGGGAAGGAGGTCTTGAGATTATCTTTTCTTGGTTATCATTGTCCTTAGGAGGCATGGTTTTTTCTTTAGGAAGGAGGATACTTATATTAGGAGGAGGATCTAAGACCATCCTACCATCATTGAAAATAATTAGGTGTTCTTCCGGGATTAGAGAACTTATGTCAGGGGGAGGATCTTCATATCCTAACCATTTGGCATTCTTAGTGAGTATTTTCTCTAGGAGTTGATGAATTTCATGTTCACTTGTTGTATCACATCCTTGTTTACTCAAGATTGTAAATCCTTTACCATATGTCTCTTGAAGGTTAATTAATGTGTTGGTTACTCTATTTGCATAGCATGGTTGAATGTTTTCTTGTTTATAGGAGCTAGGTTCACCTATTATAGGGAACTTAGGTTCAACCTGTGACTCAATTTCATGATGTAAAAGACCAAACATCTCAAGTTGTGTTGGTTTTTTCATGGAAGGATAAAAGGATGCATTAGACTCAAGGTTGTTAAGGAAATAATTTATGAATTCATTCATGTTGGCATCATCTTCCCCAATGATTTCATCATCATGAGGAGGACATGCATTAGGATTTATGTGAGCATGACTAAGTTCAATTTCATTAGGGTCGTTTCCAAAAATAGAACTTGAAACATCAACCAAAGAGAACAAGGACTTCCTTACATTGCCTTAATAGTTCTTCATTTTTAGAATTTTAGATGTAAACATAGTAACTTATTGATGACACATTGCAATAAGCTGAAAATGAAATGTTTGAATGCAATTTTAAACTTTTAACAATACACTAAAATGAAGCAATTTAAGATAAATGCAATGAAATTGATGAAATAGAAAATTAGGAAACTGAAACTAAAAGGTAACAACAGCCAAAAAAAGCTAAAAAACTGAAATATTAGTGTCTTAAAAATGAAAACTAATAGCTAATAGGGAATCATTCACCAGTAATGGTGAGTGGGTCTTTTTTAGTTGTTTTTGAGATGTTTCTATGGATTTGAGAGTGAATTTTGATGTTTTTTTGAGTTGCTAGAAGGTTCAGATCAAACCTTATCAAGGACCTATTCACCAGTAAAGGTTAATGTGTCCTCTTTAGGTAGATTTAAAACTATTTTTTTATGATTTTCAAGCTTTCAATAATATCTTTTAATTTTAGGTCTAAGACTATGCCTTTCACCTTTGGATTTTCTAGAAATGCAATGTAAAAGTGTAATGAAAAGATGAAATGCAAGGTCTAAGATGAAATGAAGTTTTTTTAATTTTCAAATAAAATTGTATGAGATATAAATGAAATACAAAATTACTAAATTTTTTTTGTTTTTTTTCAGATTTAAGAAGTGCAAAACATTGCAAATCTAAACCCTATACGATATGCAAGATTTCAATGCAAAACAAGTAACCCTAAATGAGATTATAATTCAATGAAAACATAAATAAAAAAATATGCAAGATCTAACTTAAGATGCAATGAGGTACTCCAAAAATTTCAAAATTTCAATGTTCAATATGTTTGGTTCACCAAAATGATTAATGGGGGAAAGGGGGAGGTCAATGAATCAATCAATAACACTCCTTTTCATTTTTTCACTAAATCATTAATTATATATAATTATTAGGGATAGAATATGAAAATAACTATAAGAAATGCCACCTAATTATTATAGCAACTATGAGGAGATTTTTTAGAGCATAAAAAGCTATGTAACTGGTCAAAAAGTTGTTATTTTTAAGCTACAAAGGACTCATTCACCTTCAGTGGTGAATGGGTACCTCTTAGGGTTTCCAAAACTAAAATCAAGGTCACATTCCTTGATGTGTACACTCTGAAAATCCCTATTACCAAGTTCTGGAAGTCTGTAGGCAATTTTGTAGCTTCAATTCTTTAATTTTTCACTTTGAATAACAACCTTTTTCAACTTTGCAACATTGATAATTTTGCTCCAAATTTGCTCCACTTGATCTTCGACCTGTAAATCTACAATCACACACTCAAGGGTAGAAAAAATTGTTGATTATCACTAAATGGGGACTTTCCTTGGTCAAACACCTTGCAGGTAATCAAACCAAATGATGAAATGAAGCATGAAACATGAAATATGTAATTGATATCACATGATGTATTGTGAAACAAATTTGCAATACAACATGTAGTGGCCATGAGGAATGTAGATCTTGGATCCTTGAATGTGATTTTAACAATGGTTGTAAGTAGATCTTTAATGCTACATCCTCTTCTTTAGCTCAACAACATAAATGAATGCTTCAAACCCTTGTCATGATGATATAATCTTGAATTTTGGCAATAAACTCTTGAAATCTTCCTTGAAAAGCCTTGAAAATTCTCTTATAATGCTCTTGTGAACTCCAATTTTATATGATTCTTGAATATATGAAAGTGCTAGGAGAAACATCGTCAATTAACCCCTTATTTATACTAAATTAAGAGATTAATCCCAAAATTCAAAAAAGGGGGGTCTCATTAAGGGAGGATCCATATTCCACCTTGGGAAAATGTGTCCTTGCTCAGTTCACCAGGACCTAACCTTGGGGGATTGAAAAAGCATTAAAAACCCATTCCAAATCAAATGAAAAATGGGGATCCTGTTGAGGGAGGACACATTCACCACCTTGGGAAAATGGTTCATAGCAACATTTTCCAGGACCTAACCTTTCCCAATGAAATATTTTATTAATTAAATTATGAGTGTTAGTATAGATCTTTGGGATGTGTCATAATTAAGCCTTAAATTTGAATTAAAAGGGATAATTAACTCCAATTATCCAAAATTAACTAATGACCACCTAGATTAATGTGAAAGTTCCTTATAACACTTTACAACACTTAAATAAGATACACATTATGTATATTTTATTTAGAATAGGGCCCTTAAGGCTTAATTAAGCAAATACATCATAGAGAATTATGAAAGTGTGTTAAATATTTTACAAAACCCTTGCAAAGGATTAATTAAGGCACATTTTAGTCAGATAAAGGTCCTAAAATAGTGTGAATTTGTACAAGACATTACAACACTAGTCCAAGGCATCATTAATTCAGTTTTAATGTCAATTATCGAACCAAGTAAGGAAAAAAGGCTACTTTTTCCATTACTACATTTAGAAATTGCAAAGATTACAATATACTTGTAGATCAAGCTTCTCACAAGAGTGTCTCCAACTAGAGATCCAAAGGAAAAAAGATCACTATCAAACTTTTAGAATACATCACAATGTATAGTCATTATACAATGCCCTCATAAAATAGGGTTACCTTCAAGGGAATGTCAACAACACCTTATGTATCAACAATACCTTTTGTAATTACAAGGTTGAGACACATTTTCCCAAAAAAAATACTACTCGTTGAACACCTTGCAAGAGAAACAAGAGGGTGTATAAACATCATCTTTTATTTGCTATGGGCCCAAAGGCCCATAATCGTTGAACACCATATGAAGGTCTCTATGCTCACAGGCTTAGTTAAGGAATCAACAACATTTATAAAACTCTCTATCTTAAGCAGCTTCACCCTACCATCTTTGAACATATCTCTAACAAATTGATACTATACATCAATGTGCTTTGTCTTGGCATGAAATGTCAAGTTCTTAGCTACACATATCATATTTTGAGTGTCACAATAAATTATGATTGCACCTTGTTTTATTCCAATATCTAAACATAGTCTCTTAAGCCAAATGGCTTCTTTATAAGCATTGGCAATACCTCATGTAATTGCAAGGTTGAGACACATTTTCCCAATAGATTTTAAATTCAAACCTCTACAAGGATGAAATTCAATTGGCCCTTATAGATGTTAAATGTTTGTAAATTAAATTATATATATTTTAGGATGACATCTAACCTAGCATTATTTTATTTTTTTTTAACATGAGAACATGTATTCTTGTACAACATTTTGAGAATTTTTGTGAAATTTATCCAATTAAATATGCCAATCCATCCACAATTCATTTCTATACCATCTTTTAAAATTTGATTCTTCAATCCACAAATACAACAAGGATGAAAATCCCAATA
Organism: Sequoiadendron giganteum; assembly: GCA_007115665.2. NCBI lineage: Eukaryota > Viridiplantae > Streptophyta > Pinopsida > Cupressales > Cupressaceae > Sequoiadendron > Sequoiadendron giganteum. The sequence goes on along the minus strand of CM021100.1, from coordinate 486,751,725 downwards.
TATTTATTTTTATGTCCATCTCTATAAAAATTAGAACATTGCATATAGTACATTCCTTGAGCTGATTTGTTTAAACTTATAATACCTCTAACATTATTTATATTTATTTTACCTAAAACATACCCAATGCCTTTATTCTTTGGCATAATTGTTTACTCAATGATCTATCTAATTTCTTGCTTTACCAATATTTTCTCATATCCTAATTTTTTTTATTATCTTGAAAAGAACATTCTTTTGAAAACAAGTTTTGTTATTCTGATCAAAACTAATAAGATTTGTAGATTTAAACATATTGTCCTCTTCAACACTAAATTTTGTATTTTATGATGCTTCAACTATAACACAAAAATAACTTGTGGTATTGAGATAAAAAATAGTGTAGGCTTAAACTTTAGGCATTGATTTTATTTTAGGTATTCTTCAAATAATTGGTTTATCAAATTATTTTATTCTTTCAATTATGATATTTCTTCCTTCTATGACCTAATTTCCACTTATAATTACCTTTTTAAGTTCTAATTTTTCTAGCTCTTCTTCCAAAATATTATTTTGACACATTAAATTTTCAATATCTTCAATTTTTTTATTAGCCTTTCCCATTGGAACAAATAATTTTCTTATATAATTAAATTTTCACAATTAAAAAAATAACCATGTAATTTTTTATAGTGATTGATTTTGGTGGCTTCATGAATCCTTAGTATTTTATGATTTTAAATGATCTACCACTAAATTTGTATCTCTTCATACTCACATTTTAACACATACTATAGACATCATCAAATATTTCAAATATTAAAAAAAAATCACCTTTCTTCTTGCATCAAGTGTCAATGATAGCTATATATAATATTTCTTATAAAATTATAATCTCTTTATGCTTGTCTTTTACCCATATAATTTTGTTTTAAATTAATAAAATTATTACAAACTTAAATGTCTTCAAAATCTACTATCCTTACTAGCCATGTTCCTTGTCTTTGTTTAAGACTTACATATCTCTTGCGATTTAGAACTGTTGCGACCTCTTCTTTCAAAAAGGAAACTCTACACCAAAGAAAAAGGCTACAATTTTATTTCGTCACAAAATCTTATTAATTTTCCTTGCCAAATACAATACAAAATGGATTAAAAACTTTGTCTTTAAAGTTGTAATTACCTAATGTTTCCACTTATGATTGTGTCATTTTTTTTAAGCACATTAATAATTACCATGCCATTTGCAGCTAAATCACACATATTGAATTTTTTTTGCTTTGTTTTTGTTTGCTTCAATGTCACCTAGCCAGAACTATTTGGGAATAGAAAAAAACAAAATGATTTGGTTGGATTTTAGTGTTAAATATTATTGTAGGGAAGTAATGGACTCTACAACAATGTATAATGATAGCTCTTCTAATTGAGCTAGTCCTGCAAAATAATATTCTCGCTCCCCCAATTCTTACAGTCATATACAGAACAAAAGGCCTCTAAGCAAGTAAGAAGCAAAAGTATCCCTATGGAAAGAACACTGAGGAGCTTCCATGAACCAAATGTGTATTTTGGTTATGTATTCCTTCACAGTGACCCTCCATCTCTCGTTATAATGGTTGTTGACATCTACTATAACTTCGTCCAGAAACTAAACTTGTATAAATTTGATGCATCTACCTAAACCGTTCCATAGGCTTCCCACTTTTGCATCGTTTGACAAGTGATTATAGATAATACCATTGTTTCTTAGAAGTCAAACATCATCATCTTTGTCGATGTTGTCATTCATGAAATCTATGTAGCGAGTGAAGATCAAAGCCCCAAGAGCCACCGAAGCTTCAAATGCTACCAGATTTTTGAGAACTACTTTTGTGTAGGAATCCAAACTCAATTCGGGAAAGATAAAGAGCTGCAATGGTTGGGTCAAAGCAAATTGTGGTAAGGTCTCCCTCGGTTTGAAGGAATTTTACTCCTACAGAGTGTAAGTCAGAGAGAGAGAGAATGGCTAGTTCGTGGCTATTAGGAGGTAGGGGTGCAATAAAACACAATGTCACTACTGTGACAGGATGGACAGACTCAAAAATAAACAAACATAACATGCATAGTGAACGCACAATGAAAGCAGGTCTAAATAGAAAGAAATTAACTTTGCATATATTACATCATTTTTTCAAAATACAAAAACTCAGAGGATATCCTCTGATTTACATGAACAAAAAAAAACTAAGCTATTTGGGCAAATGTCCAGTGACTAGGTGCTACACTCAAATTGAAATACATAAACTACTACAATCCTGTAGCTACATTTGACAATGCGTTGTGACTGATAAACATTCTTTTTGTGTTGTTATTATCTCAACAAAACATTCATTCTTCTGAATATTCTTGTTGTTGTTGTTGCAGGCTTAACTTCAAAACTTGCTTCTACTAAGTTACATATCCAATGAATACAAAATATTTTCCCTTGTTTAATTCCTTGCTAAAAAATGAGCGCTACTTTCATATTTAAATTTACCTACTTCCATTTAATGTTGGCAAGCAATTGTAGGTTGATGTTAGCTATAGGAAGCACTCCAATTTCAAATTCAAAAATACCAACTAAAATAAATGTTGGAGGTTATGTTGGGGGGGGAAACTTTATGGTCTTCAATCTGATGTGGGGTGTTGAGCTGACAGTTCTACTGACTACAAAATAATTAAATATTCTAACACTCCCCCTTAATCTATAGTTTCTTTTTGGACCTAATCTTTGAATCTATCCATAATGTCAAGCCTATCTCTTAGGCGCTCAAAAATATCCTTTGGCAATTCCTTGGTGAAGATATAAATGACCCACTGCTTGGATCCACAATACTATAATTCAATTTCACCTTGTTCCACCAACTCCCTTATAAAGTGATACCGAATCTCAATGTGTTTGCTTCATCTGTGGAAGACCTGATTCTTTGTCAGCGCTATGGAGGATACATTGTCACAATGAATAATTGTGTTGTCAACTTTGTATTGTTGTAAGTTTGCAAGGATCCTCCTCAACCAAATATCTTGGTAGGCTGCTGCATTTCCCACTATGTATTATGCTTTTGCTGTACTGAGAGAGACAATCAACTGCTTCTTTGATGCCCATGAGATTGAACCTAATCCCATGTTGAAGACATACCCTGATGTACTCTTCATATCATTCACATTTCCTACCCAATCACTATCTATGAATCCATCCAAATTGAATTCATTAGTTTCACGATACATGATACCATATCCCATTGTTCCATTGACATACATTAAAATCCTCTTTCCTTCTTGCCAATGCATGTCCTTAGATTCCTCCATGAACCTAGATATCAAACATACAACATGCATCAAATCGGGCCTAGTTTATTTCAAATACATCAAACTTCCAACCATGCTTTGGTAGAGGGTTGGGTTCACATCCTTACTATTGTCAGTCTTGCGTAGTTTTAGACCCTGTTGTTGTTGGTGTGGGGGTAGGTTTGCTATTATGTATTTTGAACCTGCTTAAAATTTGTTTTGCATAATTAGATTGTGAAATGAAAATGCCATGTTGTGTTTGTTGAAATTCTATCCCAAGAAAATACTTCAACAAGCCTAAATCCGTTATCTCAAATTCATTTTTCATCACTTCTTTAAAATCTGCAATTCTGGTATCACTATTACCAGTAAAAAATAGATCATCTACATACAAAAGAACAATTAAAATATCACCTTGAACTACTTTGATGTAGAGTGTGGGTTTGTTGTTGCTCTTGCTAAACCCTTTTCTCAACAAATAGGCATCTATCCTGTTGTACCATGCCCGAGGTGTTTGTCTCAGCCCTTAAAGAGCTTTTTGGAGCCTATACACTTTGTCCTCTTGCCCTGGGACTTCATTTCTAGGTGGCTACTCCACATATACTTCCTCTTTCAACACTCCGTTTAAGAAGGCTGATTTTACATCCATCTGATACACTTTCCATTGATGTTGTGCTGCAACTACTATCACTTTCCGCATTATTTCCAAACTTGCAACTAGTGCATATGTCTCATCATAATCTATACCAGGTTGTTTTTTGTACCCTTTCACAACTAGTCTTGCCTTGTGTCTTTCAATTTTTCCTTCAACTATGCACTTGGTCTTATAGACCCACTTCACTCCAATCACTTGTTTACCCTTGGATAAATCAGTCACCTCCCATGTTTGGTTGCTCTTTAGAGCATCCACCTCTTCATCCATAGCCTTACACCATTTGTCTTCTTTCACCAGTTCCTAAAAGTGTATTGGATCACTATACGAGAGTAATGCAAAATCCAAATTTTCATCAAAATTAGAATACCTTGTGCTATCATCTAAGGGTATTGAAACTAAAATACATGTGGTATCATCCACTGATCCATCCCATGATCCATTTTCAATAAAAATAACACCTCTACTTATTACAACCTTCTTGGTGATGAGATTGTACAATTTGTAGGCTTTTTGATTCCTCACTATAGCCTATGAAGATGCATTTCTCTCCTTTGTCATCAAATTTCTGCCTCTTCTCTTTTGGTACGAATGCATATGTGACACACCCAAATATTCTTAGGTGCTCAACACTCCATTTGTTGTTTTTTCATGCTTCTTATGGAATCCTATCATGGACAACCTTTGTGGGGCACCTATTCAGTATATAGACTATTGTTGCTACAACTTCTCCCCAAAATATGTATGACAACCCTTTTGCTTTCTGCATACTTGCCACCATATCTTGAATGGTCCTATTTTTTCTCTCGGCCACTCCGTTTTGCTGTGGACTATACCTAGTTGTGATTTTTTTGTGAATGCCCTCATTCCTACAAAAATTTAAGAATTCATTGGAGATGTACTCTCCCCCTCTACCTGTTCTAAGGGCTTCGATATAGTGACCACTCTCCTTCTCAACTACTTCCTTAAACCATTTAAACCTCTCAAAGGCTTTCAATTTGTTTTTCAAGAAATATACCCAAATTTTTCTGCTATAGTCATCTATAAAATTCATGAAATATGTATTTCTAGCTAATGTGGGGATTTTCATGGGTCCACATAAATCTGAGTGCACTAACTCTAGCGGTGTTTTTTCTCTCCTAGAATACCTAGATTGGAATGGCTCCCTATGTTGTTTTCCGAAAATACAAGCCTCACACTTGCCATTGGGTTCTACAATGGATGGTAAACCCCTAACCATGCCTTTCCTAGACAATAAACTTAAACTTGGAAAGCTTAAGTGCCCATACCTTATATGTAATAGTTTGGATGGGTCTTTGATGACTGTCTTAAAAGCAAACTATTGTTCAAGTGTCGACTGCTATGAAACTACTGGGAGTGTTGGGGAACAATGTTGTTGCTGACCATCTATTGTTCCTGTCACTGACATTATGTGCATCCTGAGAGGAAACATTCTATTTCTCATCATCTCCATTGCAACCATCACTTTTTTTCTACCTCCTCTATCAAATATCTTGCATTCTTCGTTCTCCATCAAGATTTTGTAGCCATTTTGGACCATTTGTCCAATGCTGAATAAATTATGCTTCATGTTGAGGGCATAATAAACATCTTGGATTTGTTGTCTTTCACCATTCTTGGTTTGGATGCTGACTACACATCTTCCCATCATAGGAACCTTCTCGTCATTTCCCATTCTGATCTCAGTTTTTATACTGTTGTCAATGGAGGCAAAGAAATTTTTGTTACCACTCATGTGGTTGTTGCATCTGCTATCCAAGTACCATACTTCCTTAGTTCTATGTTCAACAAGGTTGCATAAAATAAAAACATTTGACTGCTTGTCATTTTTGACCTTGTTCTAATTAGCTACATTTTCACTTTGGCCTCCATGGTCACGCTGCTTCTTTCTACATCATTAGCAGAGTGGCCATATTTGTGACAGTAATAACACTGCACATTACTCTTGTCATTCATTTGATTTGGACTGTTGTTCTTCCTCTGGTACTGGTTCGCTGACTGTGAGCTTCTTAGCTGCTCTGTGCTATCAGGACCTCCTCTTCTAAAATTGCTTCTGCCTCTATCTCTTTCACCTCTACTTCTATTGTTTCTTCCTCTTCCCCAAACTCTTGCATTGGTCTGAGCCTTGAAAGCTTGCTCTAGGGAAGGAGTGGATCTGTTCAACTGCTACTCATGGGTTTGTAGTGAACCCATCAACTCATCTAAAGTTATCTGAGACAAATCATTTGCCTCTTTAATAGAAATGACTACATAATCAAAATTAGTAGGTATAATTCTTAGGATTCTCTCAACAATCCTTTTCTTTTCCATTGTTTCTCCATTGATTCACAGCTGATTTACAAGGGCTGAAATCTTAGTGTGATAATCTAAAATGGACTCATTATATTTCATTAGTAAAGTCTCAAAATTTCTTCTTAAGAGCTATAACTTGGCTGACCTCACTTTGTCAGTCCCTTTATAACTATTTTGCAATATATCCCAAGCTTGTTTTGCATAGTTTGATGTTGCAATACATGGGAAAATTGTCTCAGTCAAAGTTGCCTCAATTAAATTGAGGCCTTTGCATCCTTTATTCGAATTTCCTTCAATTGAATCTTTTGTGCATTTGAAAGAGCTGCAAATACATTTGGGTCTGTGATATCATTGAACCCATTTATGACCAACTCCCATAGGTCATTTGCAACTAAGATGGTTTTCGTCTTCTTAGCTCATATATCATAATTATGCCCATCAAAGTTTGGTGGCTACTGCAAACCTTTGCTATCACCTCCTGCCATATTTCTCACTCTCAAATATGAGAAAATAAACAATGCCTAGATAACCTATGGCTTTACCCAATACACCCACAAATAACAAACTAACTGATTGACTTGCTGCCCAGAAAAACAAGGCTCTGATACCACTTGTTGGGAGGTAGGGGTGCAATAAAACACAATGTCACTATTGTGATAGGATGGACAGACTCATAAATCAACAAACAGAATACGCATAGTGAATGCACAGTGAAAGCAGATCTAAACAAACATAAATTAACTTTGCATATATTCCTTGTTTTCTTCAAAACACAATAACTCAAAGGATATTATCTGATTTACATGAACAAAATAAAACTAAGCTATTTCTTGCTGCTACTGCTGGCTTAACTTTGCATATATGCCTTATTCTAAGAACCCAATTGCATTCCCGGCAGCTTCTACAAGAGGAACAAAGGTAACTGATTCTCGAGCATCACCAGATCTCTGATAATGGCATTGCGGATTGTGCTCATTCCATATGGATCGAACCCTCTACCCAGTAACTCCATTGGGGAAGACACTTGATAACAAGCCTGGTCGATCTCTTTGACTTGGAACTGCAAGCACTTGAGCAGGAAGGAGGTGTCCAGAGCCATAAGCCATGCCAGGGTTTCCTTCTTGTAGCCGTGATATTTATTGTAGCAGTTCGTAATCTGCCAGTCGTAATTCTTCACCTCCTGAACTACAGTTTCAAATTTGCATTACTCGGTTATCAGTCTTCTGAAATCTTAGTGCAACAGCCAATTTATATTTGTCCATTTCGTATAGTTGGGATCTTAGATAGTGATATGGTCCAATGGAGAGTGAGACGCACTGCGGAATATATGCTTCTGACTTTAGTGCCAACAACTCATTGGGCACACCAAAAACGGATACATAAATGCCCTTTTATTCTTCTTGCCATGTAGTTGCAGGCTTTCCTTGATTCGAATAAGCGAGATTCCTTGATCAGACTTTAATTCATATGCGTTCATTAATTCCATTATTCGAAGTGGAAAATAGATGAGAGATCACAGAAACCAACTCAACACAGGGGATCTATTTATAGCTTCAGCGAACAAAGTAGCTTTACATTCACAGCAATTTCTATGCTTCACATGGTAAATGCTTTACAATAAGAGTTCCATACAATGTCTAAAGGCTTCTTGTTACTCTCAGATGGTACTCGTACACCGTGAAGGGAGGGCCCACATTATCTAAAATATGTAGAGTAATAAGGGTTTATTAACTATGTGGTATAGCAGCTAAGAGTTTGAAGTTTAAACATGCAGTATCTTAGAAACATGTTCCTTAAGCCCCATTTGTTTAAGAAATCTTGTCAATTGCTTATTTTGGGAGAGAGCCCATAGAAATACCTCAATTGGCCATTTTTATATTCAAGAATTTGGAAGACTCATCTTTCTTTTAATTTTACATTTAACATTTGAAAGTGATAATGTGTGCACAAGACGTATTTATTATTTTTTTATTTTTACTTTTGTTAATTTGAATTAATGGCATTCACACAATAATTGTTCGTATTCTTTTATTTTAGGTTAGTTTTATTATTTATTTTATAATTTTGATTATTATTTTTTGTTCAGTTATTATGTGAGATTAAGAAGATGCGTTATTTAATTAGTATAAGTTAATAATTTTATATAAAAGAAAACATATAGTTTATTAAAAGAAATGTGAAGTTTGATAATAAATATATAGTTGATTTGTTTTGAACTTTAACATAGAAAAGATGGCAATATACTTATTAATGGAGTTCAATAATCTAAAATTTTAGATATTTTTGTAATGTTGTGATTTTTGTGTTTTGTAACTTTGAGACTTTTAAAGATTGTATGATAGACGATTTAGTTTATGGATTCTTTCACCTTTTACGTGTAGTGATTATGCCCTTTAAATCTGTGTCATTTGTTTACACCTACCATTGAGTTAAATAGGGTGTTCAAAGTAACTTTATGGTTTGTTGGTAATAGAACTATTAAGCATCCTTCATATTTAGTCAAAAGTGTTTATATTAGAAGATAGAAAAATAAAAATAATGCATATTGTCTAATGTAGTATTTGCAAATATTAATCTAGAGATAAATGTAATATATTATCATACATTCTAATGTTATTATTTAAATCTTTTGATGCTCTTGACTACTCTTGGCTGATCTTATTTTCTCATAACTAATTTGTTATAATTTCTTCTTAAATACATAATTTAAAGAATAGATTTGAAACACTAGATATACAATTTGAAAAATAATAGTCATAATTTTTAAAATTCTAATTGAAATTTTGAAAAATGATATTAAAATTAAAAAAACCACATCATAACCAAAATTATATTAAAAAACCATACATAATAAATATAAAATTCGTATTAAATTATGCACTAAAAAATCTAAATTAAATAGAAAAGGTATAGCTAATTCCTCTCCACGAGTATTTGGTAAATATGACTACCATGTCACTATATGACCATGCAATGAAATGCTTTTCAAATGATACACTAGATTCTACAAATAGATAGTTGCCTAAGAAAAACCAATTTAAGATATCCATTTAGGTTTCCATTTCCCATAAAGAATAACAATGAAAAACAATTGTATACTAATTTATCTATCTTTATATAAAACCTATATAATTAACATTGTAAGATATTTTCAGCAACTAAACATCTATTAGCAGTGATGAATAAAATTTTTGAAATGAAATCGTATTGTCAAGTAAGGGATGGATTGTTATTTTTCCAAGCAGGAGACTGCAGCTTTAATCATTTGTTTTAGTTAATGTAGAAGAGTTACTCATCCAAATTTGCACTCTAAATTTGTAACCCTTCATCATTCCTTTCGCGTTCTTCCGGTGAGATTTGCGATTTGCAACTAGGCATTTGGTAGATTGGACTATGTAACACATGAAGATAGCGCTAGTATTTGTTTAGATATATTGATTCAGTTTGTCCAAGAAGTAGCTATAAGCTCAACAAAATTTGTATTTGCAAGCTATGACATGTTAGGAATGGAGAATAGATATCAAGAATTCCACAGATGTTTCATGTGACGAACATATTGTTTCCAACTTTGTTGATAGTATGGAATTACAGCAAGTAGGAAGTCAAAAATTGAAAATAAAACTGGGACCAATTTAGAAAAATAGACTATTCATGGTGATAGTATTAAAAAGAAGAAGTATATCCCTCCATCTCACTTCTTAAATATGCATGAAGCCATAGATGTGCATTCCCACTGAGGTGTGATGTACAAAGACATATACGAAACTATATCGATGAAATTTATGAAATCCTAGAATATCCAACCATCATTTGATGAGCATCAAAATTCCGAAAGCCTTGAGATTCTACAAGTGACGATATAGCTGGCTTGTTAACATTACTGGCAAATCGAATGAAAAGATCACCGAATGGGATCCGATTTTCTATGGATTTCTTATTTTCTGTGACTGTGGCGGCAAAGCAATAGCTAGTTTTGTTTATAACTTTTCATTGTGCTGTCTTTGCCTGTGAATTTGTATGCATTCCATTGACAATGTTCATGTCTAAGATAATGCATAAACTAATGATGCTGGAGAAAGGAACAAGCTCAAGACATAATACAAATCAACGATACCTTGTTGAACAAGGTGAGTTGTCCTTTCTAAACCAGGTATCATTCTCTGCATGGATATCGTTGTTCGCTGTGACTGCAGATAGGTGGTGAGAAACTCTTATACAAAAATGAGGCGGTATACGACAGTTTGGCGGTGGAGCTGTTTCGATAACTCAGGACATCATAATCATACGACACTTTGGCGGTAGAGAGGTTCGATATTACAAAAAATAATCATGCATTCCTGCCGGCATAAATTGCAGGCACTGACACGTCCACATTTTAGATGTCTGAGAAATCTGAGCCTTTATTCACCCCTCACAAGAACATCAAATAAACCACTGGGAGCCTAAAATAAACTATGAACTATGACACAGCCTCCGCTAATCGGCATAAAAAAACATTGTTTATTACATTTTGTTGTACATGGATAAATGTCGCAGCAGTGGAACGCCTTACGACATAATAATTAGGGAACTCATATGGGGAAAAAGGTATATTGTAAGTCAGGCCATTGTCTGTAGTGCAGCTGAATATATGCCTCCCTAATCTAAAACCAGCGTCTTCTGAAATTTATTGTTCGTCATACGTAGCAAATAGAATTATTTGATGGTTTTGTTATATGATTTTATGTTGTGGGTCTTCTTTTATGAATGTGTGCCATTACTTTATAATTATTTTTTAAGAATTATAATATAATGAAATAGTATGAATGTTAAAAATTTCACATTGAATGATTAAAGATTGTTTTTTTTTAATATTTAAGAATATAATATATAAAAGGAATACAATTTAAGAAATTATACACATTGATTTTGGTTTTCATTTAGTATAATATTCAAAAAATCATATCTATGTATATATTGCTTTTCAACTTATCTTTAACTTTCATGGTAGATGAATTTTCTTTAAAATACTTGACATCAACTTCTTTCTTTTATTTATTCTATAATATAATCAGCCTAGAGTTTGAATGTCATCAAGGGAAATACATACTTCCCTCAATACATAAGAGGATCCTATGATTCTCTTTAAAACCAAATTATTACATACATAGAAATTACCTCGTAGAAAAGAACCTATGTGTATTCAAAGAATAATTTATCATAGATGAACACATCATGAAAATATTTACAAAGAACTTAGTTTTTCTATTTAATGCCTTATATTCTCATTATCCATTCCTTTAATTTTTGTAGTCATTTATACAATTACATCTATAAATTAGAGATCAAAAACGTTTCATGGTATTCTAGGAATCAAGATCAACATCAACTATATTTATAGGATTGGGTATAATTTACCTACCTATATTCAATTTTTGTAACAATGACTGAAGCTTTCTTAATGTATTTTGTCACCCATTTAAGGAGATATTTGATATAGATTTGAATTTATCTACATCCTTTCATTCAAAATATAGATGGATAGATGGAGGTTGTTAAGTATGATTGCTGAGATGAAAGCATATTCAATTGTGATCATGCCTAAAAAACATATATCACATAATATTTTGAGGATATTTCTTGATTTGTATAATGATATGCACTGCCTCATGTATATTTCCTAACATAGAAACTTTAAGGGACAATAGTGTGATTTAGTTTACAACACATTCAAAGAGTTCAATAATAGATATTATAGATTGACATAAACCATTTTTAAAACTATAAAATTTCCATGAATCTCGGACACACATCACTCATTCAAGGTTGGTGATACAAATGGAATCTTCCAAACTAATGCATTCAGGGTCTACATTGGGAAAGTAAATATATATATGGTATGGACAGTAGACTATTTTGTTTGTAGCTAGTGAGAAAACCTTAGTTCTTGATCCCCTACAATACTTGAACCTCCATTAAGTATTCAATATTTCTCCTTAAGACATTCTATCATCTCATTCTTTATTCAAGATAAACACAAAATCCTTTAGATAATGAACTTAGATCACCTATGTATAGTTCAATTGGATTAAAATATAAAGAAAACTAGCAGGAATCCTCAAGGTAAAAGTAACTTCATTTTTTAGAGTGAGATAAGGCAAAGAAATATCTAGGACAATGAAAGTTGCATAATCTTCAAGTATTTTTTTGTTTAATTTTTATATTTCATTGATGGTGAAAATAAGGTGAAACTAAAATACAAAATTAACTTAAATCTATGGGTACTCAAATCTGTTTTTTTTTTACTAAATCATATTATATGCATGTGATTGAACATTCATCATAATAGAAAAATCAAAAAATAAGTATGACACAAAATTTACATGGAGAAACCCTTTCAGGGAAAACTTCACATGAGAAAAGAGGGCAAGTATGTTATTTATCTTCACAAGAGAGATACACCATAATACACTTCCTTGTTGATCTCCTATAACCTAGATGCTTCCAGATGTTTGTGTAAATAGTGTCTTTATTTATCTAGTTAGCTAAATAATCTATCTAGGATTGACCTATTCACACTTAGCTTAAGTTTACTTATGATTATTGTGCTTTTTGTCTCACTTCATAGCATTGAGACATGTGTTCTCATGACTTGAGACACCTATTGACACTTTCTCATCTACTTGTCAAGTGAGCTCACAAGTGTCCCAAATATAGAGGGGTAGTCAGCAATTTAGTCCTACCTTCCTACCTCCTCATCCTTGCCTATATATGCAAGACTTGATCATTGTATTTATGCACTCTTCATTTTATATTGAAAGACATACTGTTGTTCTTATTTTGTTTGACTTGTGGAAATTATTTCATGCTCTCGTATCTTGGCATTCTCCAACATGGTACCAGAGCCATGAGAGCATGCTCCTTCCTGCATCAAGGTGATTCCCATAGATAGACCTATCAACGAAGCCTCACAGAGCCAAATGGTAGGCACCATCGTGTCTAGAAAGCTTGAGAAATGAAAAAATCTTTTATTTCATCAATTTCGATAATTTTTTTATTTTTTCAATTTCTTTGATCACTGTGCACGTTGTACCAAAAACTTGTAAAAAATTGAAATTCTTTTAGTAGAGGGCATACTGGCCCTCTGCCAATCTACTCATTAGAGTAGATATTTGCAAGAATTTCAAGGTCTATTGATCAGTTGCAACCTTTTTTTGGCCTATACAGCCTATATACAATCTTGGTGGAAATTTTGGTGTATTTGCAGGAAATTTCATGGCTATTTTAGCTTCGTTGCAGTTTTAATTCTCTCAAATCCTGACTGGTTGGTGGCATTTTAGAGTAAAATTTTGTTGTTTGAAGGTTTTGTTCATTCTCAACACCCTCCATTTAACTACATTTCAAGCACTGACAAGTCTTTTCCATGCCCCATACACTGGCATCCCTGCATACTCCTCAGAGGCCATAGTGCATAGTTTGCAACATTTTCCTTCGGCTCTACAAAGAATCAGAATCACTACACTCGTAATTTCTCCAGCAGTTGGTCGCCTTCTAAATATCAGTGGCACCCTACTCTCTATCTCAAAGTTGCCACCTATTTGTCATCTTGATTATTGTAGCCTTTGGCAAATCGGAGGAATATACTTATCTATTGCATGTATTCACACCTTTGAAGCAAGCGACCCCTATCATTGTTGCAGGTCGTTGTATTCCTATCATGTTTGGAGGTATACAAATTTGTGCAGAGATAAGAAGTTTGGTTCACGCCGCGCCATATATCTTCAGCAAACACACGTCTCTGCTATCCTTAGCACCCTCCGTAATACCTTCGACCTGCATATTCATCAATAGGCGGCTACAAAGGGTGACCTAGTAGCATTAAAATTGCTTGGGCAATATCTTTTCACAGGGCACCTCACACTTTGGTCAAAGTTTTCAGTTTTGGTCAAGGAGTTTCTACAGCGCAACAATCATTTGGAAATACCTCAATATCATCGACCAGTTGGATGGTGAAGAGAAGCTAACATACTCGAAGCTTCACTTGATTGATGTATAGGTGGAGAACCATGGCAAATTAGAGGACCACTGTGATTTGTGTTGGCCATGTGGATGCTTTTATTGTTATTACAGAGGCGTTTCATTTTCTTCCAATAGTCTCCAAGTACAGTTCCTACATTTGGCACAACTTTGCACCACGACTCCAGCTCCTTAACACTTGGTCAATGTTGACGCCACATTTTCCCTCTCAAAGTCATTTAGAATCCATCAGCTCACGGCTTATTTGGCAGCTGTTTACTTTTCTGGATGCCACCAGCAATCCATTCCGCCATAGGCTCTTCAAGTTTCTCTCTCAAACGACTCTTAGCCCTTTGAAATGGGCACTCCCTTTGTATTGGCGGTTCTATTTAGCATTTAAAGTAAAACTTTATTATTTTCCTGTTAATTTCCTAATATCTTTTTCTCTAACTGCCAGTCATAATTAAAATTTGTAGAGAAGGACACTTTTTTGTTTTGTCATAATTGGCAAATGGGGGCTTTTTTTCGATCTTTTTGTGTAACTTCCAAATAGCGAGTCGTAATTTTGATTGTGAATAGTCACTAGAAAGCTCTCTATGTACCAAACAAAGTAGCATCAAGAAGTTTTTGATTTATTTTTGTTTAATTTCAAATGTTAACCTTTAAAATGAGTATTGTAAGAAAATTTCGACGGGGCATAACATTCATCCTGAATATCAAAATTTTGCCATTTTAAAAAATTTCTATTAGAAATTCACAAGGAATTTGAATTTGCTTATGATTTTAAAATTTTTATTTCCATTTTTCACAAAATAGTAAAAATCTCCATGAGTTATAAATGAAATATTTTGGCATCTGATTTTCATAACTTGTAAAATTTTCTTGCACATTATTCTCTAAGGGGGGGCGGGGAAGTGGGGTTACAATAAACACTAATCATTTTGGGTGATCTCTCTGAATGAAGGGGGAAATCTAGGTTTTTTTCTTTTTGAGTTTGCTGGTTTATGTTATCATGTTTCTAACAAAAAATCCCTTTCATTTGAGTGTTTTTCGTAATCCTCTTAATAAATGGAAAATCAAATGTGGATATTGTGGAAAGAAAAGACACACAATGGAAGAATGCTGGTTGCATCAAATTGATGAAATGAATAAAATTATTCTTAGTCATGGTATTCCTTTTTTTGAACCTCTAGTTCCAACACATTCAAAAAAATCATCCAATCCGACTCAAACATCTTGTTAGACATCATCATTTGGGGATGAACAATCTAGTCCAATGACTTGCATTGATATCTCAATACCCATATCACTTGTTAAATCTAAATCACTTGTTGACTCATCCATGAATTCCACATATTCTTTGCATCAAGAATTTCCTTTTGTCATTCCAGACCCACCATATAGGGATAGATATCTACCCTACATCATAGTTTCTTTGTAGAATCTTGGATTTTTTATTTGGATGACACTATTGAGGATATTCATCTTCTATTTGATGATAGCCTTGATGATGTTGCATCACCATTTGCATCTTTGGATATTTCTCTTGCCTCATAGGTAGCTCAGCTTCTATTGTGATAGATTGTGCAAACATTCATGAGTTGACCTATCCAACTTAGTTATTGACATCTAAAATAGTATCAAATTCACATCGATCAAAACTTAATCACACATTCATGGTCTCTATTCTAGAATCGTCTATGTTACCTAATCCATCATATCAGCATCTGTCACACATCAACATTGGCTTGGAGATATTTGAGAATCATTTGAAGGAATCATTGGCATAATTTAGGTCTTTGAATTATGTGCAAGATTCAAAGAAATTAATTTCACTTCTTGTATATTCCTATCTGGAATAGGAATTCATTTTGCCCACATTTGTGGTGTCATTTCTTCTCAAGGAGAGAAATGTTGTTCAGTATTCGTCGCTCATCTTCAACATCTAGTGTCAAGCATCTACCTGCACTACAAACATCATTTTGAGGGGAGGCTGCATGGTTTCTCTTCTCATCTATTTTTTTGGAGGAAGCATTTCCTCACATGGAGTTCATGAATTCACATTTTATGGAGGGGTCACATGACTTTCTCTCTTTTCCCTCCTATGGAGAGAACATCTATTGTATATTGCACGCTAGAAGTAGTCCTTGGGGGATCATCATGCATCCTCCATCTATCACTTGTATTCTTTATTAGTACATTTTATTTTATTTAATTTCATCTTTCTCTTTTGGAGAGGGGTTTTTATTTCCCACTAGGTTTTACTCCTTTACTCCACTTTATGAGATATTTGTATATGAGTACTTAACATGGACTAGTATTTGATACTCATCATTAGTTCTTACATTACTCCCTAAGTTGTACTTAAGGGGGGGTGTTAGTGTAAATAGTTTCTTTATCTACCTAGTTATCTAAATCAACTATCTAGAATTCACCTATTAGAAGTTAGCTTAAGTTTACTTCGACGGCTTCTTTTTCTTTTTGACTCACTTCATAGTATTGAGACATGTTTCCTCATGACTTGAGACACTTATTGAAACTTTCTCACCCACTTGAAAAGTGAGATCACAAGTGTCCCACAGATAGAGTGGTAGTCATTAGTTTAGTCCTACCTTCCTACCTCCTCATCCTTTCTTATATATGCAAGTCTTGATCATTATATTTACACACTCTTCATTTTATATTGATAGACATACTATTGTGCTTTTCTTTTGTTACTTGTGGAAATTGTTTCATAATCTCATATATTGGAATTCTCCAACACCATATGCCTACAAATAAAAGACAATGACACTAAAATATCATGGGTCCAATTTATAAAACTTGTGCAAGAAAAAAATTCAATGGTAAAAAAAAAAGGTGTGAAAACCACCTGAAAAAATCCACACCCATTCCTTCGAAGACCAAGAGTCATGATAATAAATTAATTAATATGCAGAAGAATTCAATATGGGCAAGTAAGCCATAAACTCTACATCTTATTCCATTCAAGAGGCTTTGATCACTCATCAACTTCTAGATGGAGAACCAATGGACACCTGCTTCCCTACAAACATGGGCACCCCATGCAAGAGATCTCACATTCCAAATGTGGATGCCTTCCAGGGAGAATTTTTCCTCTAGTTATATGTAAACTCCAACAACATTAATTTTCCTCCTAAAAATATAATTACAATATTCCAAAATTATATGAACTTCTCACATGTCCCCTAGGACAGTTTCCAAGGAGCATCAAGACATAAAAAATGATATAGGTTTGCAAGGTTAATGTCACCTAGCCTAACAATTGAATAATGAATAAAACATAATTTTTCAAGAAATTTGAAATGATTAGACAATTTTTTTGTGAGAATGCAATATGATGATAAAAATAGTATTCTAAAAATATTCAGAGATGTCAACATTCATAGAAACCCTATTATAAGGTTGACTAGAATAAATATTATCTTCTACATGTAAATGAAATGTGTAGTGTAGAAAACTTTTGTCCTTTACATTTTCATACTTAATTTCGGAGTGATTTACATTAAAATAAACTTAATGTTTCCTTGATCTAGTGTTGTAGTCTATTTTACACATTCACATTACGTTTAGGGCTCTTTTAAGCTAAATAGACCTAATTTAGCCTTAATTTAGTGTTGTAAAGTGTATTTATTTACACCTTCACATTAATTTTTGGGACCTCTTGCATTTAAGACCTTCATATCATCATTAATAGGCCCCTAATACCCTTTAATATGCATCTCAAGGCTTATTTCAACTAAGATCCTTACATAATAAACAAATACACTTAATTTATTAACTCCTTGATATTTCCTTTACCTAAAAATGCCTCGTGTGATCCATACACCACCTTGGACATATTATTCCTACCTAGATGAGACCAATATGCCACAAGTGGTGTATGTGTCCCATTTAGCCCCTTTAAGGTTTTGAGTAGGAAATCAAGGTTTTGAATTCAAATTTCATGAATATTGGCATTTGGGATCTAATAGATGATAAGTTAGATGAAGTGCCTATATAAAAAAAGTTTAAAATAATTATTTCACCCAAGAAATCATAATATCAAAAAAGAAATCAAGAGTTAAGCATCCTAAAACTTCACAAGAGAGTCAAGAGAGTTTACAAGAGCATTTATAATGCATTCAAGGGCAGATTTCTTCATCATTTGTTGTAGCAATTCAAGATCCATTATCATGTCAAAGTGATCAAGAATAAAGCATGGTTTTTAGCTAGTGTTGTGATGTAGTATTCATGATCCAAGACTAAGCATTGTTCTACATCTAACTCAAGATCAAGATCTACATTCTACATGGCCACTTCATGTTAGATTACTAATTTACATTTCAAGACATCATTCAAGGTACCATTGTTCATGTTTCATGTTTCATATTTCATGTTTCATGTTCATGTTTCATTTTTTCATCATAAGGTTTAATTACCTAAACATGGTTTGATCAAGGCAAACCCCTATTTCCTAACAATCAATATTTTTTTCTCTCTTTACATGTGTGATTGCAGATCTAGGTGTCTTGAAGCTTGAAGGATCTTTGAAGACTATGTTACAAGATCGAATAAAGTTGTGGGAGTTGTCTCCTCACTTACACTTGATCATGGAAAGTCAGCTACAAGTTGAAAATCAAGGTTTATGACTCAGAAATTTCGCAGGAGGAAAGCTATAGGAAATCACCAAACAATACCATAATTTCAGCCAAACCCTAATACTAGGACTAAATCACCACTTGTGGAATATGAGTCCTAGTACTACTATTTTCTAGGTTTTAGGAGATTCAAATTAGTTACTGACAAGTTCTAGTTTTGGCACAAAAACCCTAGACTGGGAGTAAATCACCCAAATTGGTGTATGAGTCATAGTGAGCATTAAATATTAGGATTTTAGGGTTTTGGAGATTTTTGTGAAGTCATATTTCTTCCAGTTGCACCTCTATTCATTCTCATATTTCTTTTTTATATTTCGGCTTCATTTCCTAGGTCATTTAGTTAGGTTTTGCATGTTACATTCTTTTCTTGCCTTTCAAAGCCCTAGATTGGTGGTGAACCCTTCAATTATCTTTAATCAAACCCTTAGGACACCCTATTGCAAATATATTTCCATTATTCCATCCTTGGATTGAGATCTCTAAAGTTTCCTTGAGTGAAACTAAGTGAAATAGGTCCTAACCCTAGTCATTCCATCTAACAAAAGATTGGAAAACCCTATTTCTTAGGTTTCATTTTGGTGAACACGACCTTTCCAACACCTTCTTTTCTGATTTGGAGTGCATCATAGTCTTAGATCTAGCTTACATTAACTTTGCATTAGGTCTTGCATTAGTTAATTTGTATCTAGGGTTTCAATGTTTTACATTAGTGAAAGTGCATATAGGTTGCATTTTTTCAGCTTAGATCATTCAATTTTAGTGAAAAATTGCAATTGTAAACATTTCAGACAACATACAAGTTATTAAACTTAGAAACAACTCAAAATTTGTTGAAATTGGTGCAAAAACCCTAATCTGACTCATATGCCCCTGTAGGTGATTTAGTCCTACTACAGGTTATTTTACCTACCTTCTGAGAACTATGTGTCGTGGATTTTTCACCATTTGACCTTTCCAAAAACCCTAACTAGGACTCATACACTCCTTTGGGTGAATTAGTCCCAGATCAAACCTAAAACTACCACTTACAACATTAAAAATATCATTTTTTTTACTTTTGTTTGCAGTAAATAGATAGTTGTTTGAGTTTTCTAAGCTTATATTACATGCACTTCATTAGATATAGCTTAATTCGGTTCACTTCATCCATTGCTTAATTTCAAATCTACATTTACAACATTTCCTTTTTAGATTGTTTCATAGTGTAATCAATAAATTACCGTGTTTGGAATCTTAATATTGCATTCTCATTTTGCATGTTTCACCTATCATTGTTGCATTAAAAATTTGTAGGACAATCATTACATCATATTTTCATTGCAAAAGTCTATGGTTATTATACTTCATGTTCTATTTTTATATCTTCTTGAGTGTTGTAAGAAAGTTTTGTTAAACTTGCATATGAATATGAATTGCTCTCCCCTCTCTTTTTGTTTTTCATTTATCCCTCTCCTAGTATCCCTTCTATGAGTGAGGTTAGTCTAGGAAAAGAGAATACAACCTTGGGTAGTTGTAACAATCATATTCGTTCTTCTCCTAATATCTCTCCCATTTGTGAAGAAGATATTTCGGTGTTATAAGAACCAATCGATGAGAGTTTTGAGAACCATGGTTATCTCTCTCCTCTTACCTCTCCTATTAGGTAAGCCATTGCTAAACAAATGACATAACTATAAGTAATCATGACGATCACATAACACTACAAGAAACCATTGAAAATTACCTACATTTATCTCCCACCCTATTCCCCACTTTGGAAAATGATTTAGTGAAAGAGGATGTACCTATTTGTGAGGAGGACATGTTGGTCTTAGATGATCAAATATTTAAGATCTATGACAACCTTCATTATTTTTATTCCGCTACCTATCCTATTATAGCGGAAATTATTGGACAAAGGCATGAAACTATAGAAAATTATGACAATCACATTTGTCCTTCTCCTAGTATGTGTCCTTGTTGTGAAGAAGATACTTTGTTAGAAAATATAATCAATGAAATACATGAGAATCTTATGTGTCTCTCTTCCCCTAGAGAAAAAATTATTGAACAAGAGAATGCCATCATTGATAAGTAAGACAATCCAACCATTGATGACTCCCTTACTTGCAATGAACTCATTTTAGAAGAACAAAACTTTGAATGTCATGGCGCAATAAAATGACAACATTAACAATAGTGATGTGACTTCCTTAGGTGATGGTGAAAAGATGACACTAGACTCCCCATCATTATAAAGACCTCAAACTGAAACCATCAAGGTTATGAATGCACAAGTGTCCATTAGACCCCCCTTGAGTATTGGACATCCTGCATACCCTATGGGACATCCTAAAAATCCCCTAATTCTTTACCCACCCTCACAACAACCACAAACTCAAAAAAAACCTGAACTTATCCTTTACCTACCTAAGAATAATGTTTCATAGTAGCTAAGTTTTAATACCATTTCCCATACATATAATAGTAGAAAAAATATACAACCAATACAAACACCTTTAACATACCCCCCATTTCCTAACACTATCTTTCATGGTCCTTGTCTTTTTCCTTTACATATTAGAAAGGAGTACAATCTTCTTGAGCAACTTAAGAATATTCCTATTAAGATATCATAATGGGACCTTATTCAAGTTCCCCTCATTATCATAACATGATTCAAAGTTCCTTACAAGAAGTTCCTATTTCCCCAATGTCCAATCAAATGAAGTAGCAGCCCAAATTCAAGCTATAACTTTAGTAAACTTATATATTACTTTCCATGAAGATGCGTTACCCCCACTACAAGTGCAAAAACATTGTACCTCCCTTGATAATAGCTATATACAATAGGACTAGAATAAAAATAAACCTTGTTCACAATGGCTCCACTCTTAATGTGTGTAATTTTAAACTTTAGGATAGGCTTGGTGTGGATAAATCAAAAATTTAACCTGCCTCTTTATCTATTAGTGGGTTTGATAACATGGGAAAACAATTTCTTAGTGTGATCACTTTGCCTATCACAGTTGGAAAGGTCACATTAGAAACACCGATCCATGTTATGCTTCATGATCTTTCATATAATATTCTTTTAGGAAGATTGTGGATTCATGCAATGAATGGGGTGCCTTCTACTATTCATCGAGTATAATGAAGTATGTCTTCAACAACAAAGTGTATATTATCAAAGCTAACCGTAAACCAATTTTTTTTTTAACATTTCCAAAAATAAGGAAAATCCTTGAAACCATTGACAACAAAGTGTATATTATCAAAGCTAACCGTAAACCAATTTTTTTTTTAACATTTCCAAAAATAAGGAAAATCCTTGAAACCATTGACACCAACTACACAAGTAGAACCTGTGCAACAAAAAGACAAAGTAAAACATATCGAGGAAGTCACAAAGTTATTAGAAGATGATTGGGGTTCCTTATATTTCACATCATTTATGGGAGAATACAAAATCAAAAGAAGAAACTATGAAAAGGAAAAAAGAAAATACAGCAATGTCATCAAAAAAAATTAAGACCCTTCAAAATAATCCACCTCAACCACTTTAGAAGAAGAAGAAAATTATACAACCTTTGATGAACTTGACTATGAACAACTACCAAATCTAAAAGAAATGAAAATGTTTTAAGGAAAAGGCTATGAGCTTATGAAACAACTTGGGTATAGTGGAAAAGGATGTGGTGCTATATAACAAGGTATTCACATTCCCATAGAGCCTCGCACATAAGGAATGACTAATGGTCTTGGTTATTGTCCCTCGCAAGAAACAAGAAAGACTTGTTTTAATATCAACACTCTTGCAAAAGATTCTTCTAAGCCAACTTTATCATTAGTGCCTCCTGAAATGATAGACATTAGTGGTCTTGGTTATTGTCCATTGAAAGAAATAAAGAAATAATCACTTAATATAATGTCATCACATAAAACACTAACGATTGGAATTCATTAGATTTTATACCCTCTTATAAAGAAGAGTACAAAATATCACAATCTAAAGAGCCTTGTCTAAGTATGGCATCTTGTACTAAGCATGAGATATCTTTGTCACAAAATAAAGTAACGTCTTCTACTTTTGATCAAAAGAGTATCTTGTCGAGACTCCTCCAAGAGCACAATTTTTTTTTTACCACAAGAGTTCATTTAGTACATATCATAGAGTTCATGTTCATTCTACTAATGAATGTAAGGCTTTAAGTGAGAAAATTCAACATCTTAATGAGTGTGGTGGTCTTCCTTATGTTGAGTCACCTAATTCCTCTAATTGATATTGATTTTCGCTCTAGAATGTTTCTCATCAATCATCTAGGATCATCCTTTTCTTGCACTAAGTGGGGGCAAGGAGTTAAGGATCCTTGTCCTCATACGTCACTTGTTGTTATCCCTTTTGGCTTGTTTACTGCCTTTCATGTATATATAAGAGAAAGCTTGGGATGTGGATGATATGTCTTAAATTGGCTCGCATGTGACATACTGAGTTTTTGGGGGAAATCCCTTAACCATGATGTAGCTTCATTCAAGAACATATGACTTGGTATAGTGCTTTTAGAATAACCTATCATGTATTCCACTTTAAAGAAATTGTTCATAGTAATGGTGTTAGCAAATGCTTTAAATTTAGGGCATGCATCGACACTCATGTTTCACTGTGAGATTCTCTTTCTTCCTGTGATGCGTCCTTTCCTTGGCGGTGTCATTGGGTTTGATTTCCTCTAAGAGTGTGATATTTCTTTGACTTGTCCTCTCTTGGAGATATTAAGCACGATGTTCCCTAAGAAGAGACCTTACATGAACTAAGAAAAATCCCTTTCAATATACCTTACACTCTTTTTCATTTATAATTTATGTTATATGGCCACCTTGCATAACACACTTTGCATGCCTATGGATCCATCCTTTTTTTCATGATTTTCAAGCATATGATGCTTTGCTTGCCTCGTGAAGCTCAAAGTTCATTTTGGTGTGGTGCCTTATCAAATTTATTAGGATGTTTATCTTTGGTATGGTTCTACATGTGGGAGTTGAACTTAGGGATGAATTTCCCATACCCACTTGCTGGTGTACGTGAGTGCATACCGGCCATGTGCATATGTGTCTCACCTCTTTGGGGGCTCACCTAATGGATGGCCTAAGGTTCTGCTAGCCCTTGCAAGCATGCATTTAGTTTGCATAAGTAGACAATTTGTTCCACTTGTAAGCCACCCTTTTTGGATACTTACCCAACAGATAGCCTAAAGTTCTATTTCCTTAGAGTGAGCATGCATTTTTGGAAAAGAACACCTTTGATCTGATCCACAACGTGTGGGACAAATGGTTGAAGCTTGTGTATCTTGATGTTGCATATCATACACCTTGTGTGTGTCCCTTTGTGCTTCTGTTGGTTTGAAGTAGGATCCTGGATCTTGGGAGCTTTACCACCCCCTTGATATTTTTTATCCTATACCATGCGCATTGGTACCCTTGGACCCCTCTTGAATGTCTACTTTAGTGCAAGTTTGAAGCAAGTTCTACTATGCCCTTAATATTGGTGTATGTATTGGGTTATGAATAGTCGGCTTGTGGCTATCTTAACTCCTAATTAAGTCACATTATCATTAGTATATTTTTATTTAGTTGTTTAGGTCATCCTTAGACTTATATAAGGTTATCTAAGTCGTCCTAGGTTATATCCTAGGCATAAATAGGTATATATAGGAGGTTGTGAGTCTTATTTGATCATCATGTTCAATATTGTGTTCTTAGTGAAGACTATTGGAGGTATCCCCCTTGAAGTGGCATATTATTATCAAGTATTTGTAGAATATTCCATATTATATTGTTTTCTTGTGCAAGTTATTTCATTACAAGTGGTATTAGAGCATGATCTTAGCACAATAGAGACAAGGTTTTTTCTCAATATTGAAGGCGATTTTGGGAAGAGCATATCTTTCAGGTTTAGTGATTATTTATTTTTCTTAAGGGTTTTTGAAGAACATATTAGAGAAGCTATAGTCCAGATTTCAGAGGAATTGGAGTAGAATTGAGCGAATTATTGCAGAATTATTGCAGTAAAAATAAAGGATATTAATCCTAATGAGGAAATAAGTAAGGTCAAGGAAGAAATTTCCTCAATAAACATGGATGTGTATGATCTAGGAGGAGATATATCGGATATATGAAGCATGTTAAGCGCCTATATGAATGAACCAATAAAGGATTTCTCAAGCAACCAAGGTGAAACTTCCAGGTCAGCTAATATTGAGACAAATTTTAATATTCCTATGGGATCTAATAATTTATTTCCAAAGGTGGATATGCACATATTTGATGGTAAGGATCCTCTAACATGGATAAACCAAATGGAGGATTTTTTTGAAATACATCAAATTCTAAATAGACAAAAGGTCATGATGGCTTCCCTATATCTAGAACCGGATCAATTCAGTTGGCATCGTTGGCTTTTCACTCATCGAAGGAAAAAGGGTCTAACTATCTCATGGTCAATTTTTATGGAGGAACTCCAAGCACAATATAGCAATAGTGTGACAGACAACTTCTTCAACCAACGTGCTAAACCTCAATAAATAGGATCATTTAAGGATTACATTCATCAATTCAAAAATCTATCCTTAAGAGTGCTTACAATTACAAAGGAGAACTTGAATGATTTATTCTTCGGTGGTCTCAAGGATCACATTCAACATGAGGTACCTATGTTTAGTCCTAGCTCTATAAATGAGACATTTACCTTAGCACGTAGGGTAGAGGAGAAGTATTTGATTCCTAAGAAGCTAGGGGCTAATGTGACAAGAGAGAAAGGATATTCAACACCTTGTCTTCCTCAACCTACTAGGTTTACTCCACAAAAAAATGAGGAGAAAAGATAAAAAGGTTCGTGTTTCAATTGTGATAGCAAATACAATCAGGGACATAAATGTAGTGAAAAGAAATTATTGTATATTGAAGGGCCAAGTGGGGAAGAAGAGGAGGAAACCATATTAGATGATGAAAAGGAGTCAAATAAGGAATGAAATGATTCTCAACCAATCATTTTTTATCATGCACTCTTAGGTTTCAGTGCTCCAAAAACTCTCAAGGTAGTGGGGTTCTTAAAGAAGTAGAAAGTAACAGTGTTGACTGACTCAGGTAGTGCTTATAATCTCATCAACAAAAAATTGGCTACTCGTTTAATTTGTTTAATATATATAGCTCCAGAGTTTCAGGTTTTGATTGCATATGGTGGTACAATTATTTGTCTGGGTAAGTGTCACAACATTAAATTATCCATGGGAGATTATCAACTTGATACCCTAATGTATGTGATATCCATGGGTGTAGCAGATACTATTTTGGGAGTACAATGGCTTACTACATTGGGAAAAATCGAGATGAACTTCCAAGAACTATTCATGAGATTTCAATTAGAAGGAAAGGTAGTAGAGCTAAGGGGGTTGAAGGAAAAGTCACCACAGATGGTTAGCTCTCGGGTATGTGCAGGATCATCATGGAAAAAAAAGGTGCTCAAGTGGCGATGAAAATTTAGAAAATTAGAGTTAGGCAACTTTATGTAAAGAATTGAATAAGTTATCTATATTATTTCAAAAATATGTAAGAATAGAATCTTTAGAAAATTGAATGTAGTTTCTAAACTACTAGGTTTTTTTTTTTAAAGTAAATCTATAAGGTGAAAATTTAAAATTTCAATGGAGTAGTACTTAAATTTCAGGGAAAAATAAGAAGTAGGTGTCTGTCTGACCATCCTAACCACAATAAAATGATAATTATTTTTTAAAATATTTTAGATATAAGTAGAGGACTCATGTCTCGATGTGATGCATATTTTTTTGTAATTGTTTTCCAAGTAAATAATTAATTATGAATTTTTTATTACACATTTTAAAAAATATAAAAACTCGTATGTCTAACCACCTTAACTTGGTCAAAACTTCATGAAATTCATTTTTTTATTTTTTAATCCTATAGTTTGTGAAGCATATAATGTGACACATGTTTCAAATTAAAAAAATATGACACCGTTTGAAAGCTATAAATGTTTTTCAATTAGCTTATCAATTAGGACTTTAGTCATAATTCAAATATAAAATGAATAATAATCATTTATTAAATTTGAAGTAAATCATACTTTATATTGGTGGAAAGCTGAGAATCTCCTTTAAAAACCCTTTTCGTTTCATCAATTTTGGGTAAAAAAAGTCGTCAGCCACATGGGCCATCATATCACTTACATATCACCACTTTTTGGCTTATCATGATCTTGCACATACCCTCTCATCAAATGAAAAAATTTCTTAAGAAAAGAGTGGATGGATTTGTGGACTAGCTATGTTCATTAGAAGTCTCTCAATCTAATCCTCCTACTCATCCAGATTTACAAGCAGTAATTGATCGTCACTCAGTTGTTCTTGGAGATATGCCTAAAGGACTTCCTGATAAGAGGGATCATGATCATGCCATACAAATATTTCCATGGAGACAACCACCAAACATTAGACCTTACGGGTACCCACACATACAAAACATTGAGATTAAAAAAATTGTTGAGTAGATGTGAGAGGCAGGAATTATCAGGCAAAGCCAAAGTGCTTACTCCTCTCTCGTAGTGATGGTACGTAAGAAGGATGAAACTTGGTGCATGTGTCTAGATTATAGAGTTCTCAACATGTAAACCATTAAAGATAAGTTTCATATTCCAGTTATTGATAATTTTCTAGATGAGTCGAATGGAGCTATGTATTTTATGAAGTTAGATCTTAAATCTGGTTATCGCTAAATTTGAATTAAGGAGGAAGATATTTGTAAGATAGCATTTCAAACTTATGAGGGTCATTATGAATTATTGGTGATGCCATTTTTTCTTACCAATACACCATCTACATTCCAAAGTTTGATGAATTCCATTTTTAAGAAGTTTTTGCGAAAGTTTGTATTAGTGTTCTTTGATGATATATTGATTTATAGCAAGACTTGGGAAGAAAATTTACAGTGCATGTATATGAATCATTAGAAATAGTTGAAGATCATCAAATCTATGCTAAGCTATCCAAGTGTGCTTTTGGTCTTAAGGAGGTCGAGTATTTGGGACACATAGTTTCACATGAAGGAGTAAAGGTGGACCCTAACAAAATTAAGGCTGTCATGGAATGGCCTATTCCAAAAACCATTAAGAAACTAAGGGGTTTCTTGGGATTGAAAGGGTAACACAGAAATTTTTTGAAGAGCTATTGTCGTATAGCAGCACCCCTCACCACTCTATTGAAGAAGGATTGCTTTCATTGGAATGAGTCCACTAATGTAGTATTTGAGAGATTGGATGAGGCTATGTGTACAACTCCTGTGTTTACCACTCTAGACTTCGCCAAGGAATTCATTATGGAATGTGACACTTCTGTAAATGGGATAGGAGCAGTTCTAATACAAGAAGGTTGACCAATTGTATTTGAGAGTTTCCAATTAAAGGGTAAGAATCAGCTAAAACCTATTTATGAGAAGGAAATGATAGCAATACTTCATGTAGTTAAACAATGGAGGCCTTATCTAATGGGTAGACACTTCAAGGTTAAGACAAATCATGATAGCCTAAAATATTTTTTGGAACAAAGATTATCTTTTGAAGAGCAACAAAAATGGGTCACTAAGATGTTAGGATATGACTTTGAGACTATATATAAGAAAGGGAAGGAAAATATGGTGGCAGATGCACTTTATAGGAAGGATGAGAAAGATGAAGCCTTATTGTGTTATCTTTCACTATTACAAGAAAATTGGGTGGAAGAAGCGAAAGCAGAGTGGAAAAATGATGTTGCGACAAGTAATCTCATCTAACAATTAAAAAGTGATCCTATTAGTTCAGACAAGTTTTGTTTGAAGGGAGATACTCTTTGGTATAAAGAGCACTAGTATCTTTGCAATAATTTCATTCTTAAACACAAGATTCTCATAGAACTACATGAGTCTCTAGTTGGTGGTCATTCAGGATCTCTGAAGACATATCATCAAGTCAAGCAATATTTTTTTGGGAAGGGCTAAAAGGTGACATTCAAAAATTTGTGGCTGAATGTTTGGTTTGTCAAAGGAAAAAAGGGGAGTTGATTAAGACACCAAGTCTCTTGCAATCCTTATCTATTCCTAGCCATCATAATGTCATCATGGTATTAGTTGATCACCTCACTAAATATGCTTATTTCATTGCATTATCACATCCTTTTATAGAAAGTACAGTGGAAAAAGTGTTTTTGGAGAATATTCAAAATGTACATGGTACACCTAAGGTTATTGTCAGTGATCATGATCCTATCTTCACTAGTCAATTTTGGAAATATTTATTCTCATGTTTGGGTACTCAATTGGCTCATAGCTCTTCATACCACCCTCAACTAGATGGACAAACTGAGGTTGTTAATAACTGTTTGGAAGGATATCTACATTGTTTGACTTCACAGAAATAGTTTCAATGGGTAGATTGGCTACCACATGCAAAATGGTGGTATAACACTTCTTTTCATAGCTCATAAAAAATGTCTCCATTTTTGGTGCTTTATGGATATCATCCTCCTTCCACACATCATCATCAAAGGTGTCACCGAGAGTTTAGGTAGTAGAGGACCACTTTCTTCATCAGCAACAAGTACTTTTAGGACTCAAGGAGAGTTTATCCATGGCACAAAATCAAATAAAACAACAAGCAGACCAACATCATAGTGAAAGAAGTTTTGAAGTTGGCAATTGGGTCTTCTGGATATTGCAACCTTATAAGAAAATCTCACTGAAGCAACAAAAAAAGAATAATAAATTGTCACCAAGATATTATGGGCCATACCAAATCATGCAAAGGATTGGTAGTGTTGGCTATAAGCTAGAGTTGCCACCAACAACAAATATACATCCAATTTTTCATGTCTCTTGTTTGAAGAAGGTAGTTGGGTATAATATTCCAATTCAAACATCACTACTAGAGATCGATGAAGAAGGAAGAATAATTTTGGAACTAGAGTGCATTCATCAAACATGCACGGAGAACTTGAGGAATATAACTCTCACCGAGTATCTCATCTAATGGAAGAATTTACCAGTTGAAGAGGCCACATGGGAGAATGAGGAGTTCATTAAAAATAATCCACACTTGATTAGCATTGAGGACAATGCTTCTTTGAAGAGGGGAGGCATGATACACCCTTAATATTTTTGTACATCGGGTTATGAATAGTCAGCATATGACTATATTAACTCCTCAGCAATTCATATTATCATTAGTATATTTTTATTTAGTTGTTTAGGTCAGCCTTAGACTTATATAGGATTATCTAAGTTGGCCTAGGTGATATCTTAGGCATAAGTAGGTATATATAGGAGGTTGTGAGTCTTATTTGATCATGTTAAGTATTTTGTTTTTATTGAAGACTATTGGAGGCATCCCCATCGAACTGGATTAGGAGGTTGCCCCCTTGAAGTTCCATATTATTATCAAGTATTTGCAGCATAATATTCCATATTATATTCTTCTCTTGTGCAAGTTATTTCATGACAAGTTCCTCCTCTCACTAAATTGGGGGCTAAATATAGTAAAGAAAAATTTTGTGCTTTACATTTTCACACTTAATTTGGGTGTGATTAAAATTAAAATAAACGTAATTTTTCCTTGGGGTGATCACACAATAGTTGTTTACACTTTCTGGGAGATCCTAATTTTTGTTGAAATCACATATTTTTAGAAAACATAATGATTTAAGCCTTGAAAAGTTTCATATAAAGTATTCCAATTTAACATGGCTTGATCAAACCACCTTGGATCAAACCCCCTTGGATAGGACCACACTAGTTTTAAACCATACCTATAACAAAGTCTCCTTTACACCTATCAAAATGGTGATAAAAAACCACTTTTGATTTACCTTTTGGGGGATCAAATGAATTCATTTAAAATATATTTTTTGTGCATATATAGTAATTATTATAGGCTTCCCAAAAAGTATAATTTTAAATAAATTTAATCTGATTATTATATTTATTTTCTATTTCTTTTGAATGTAGGTTTTTTCACCGAAAATTTAGCTCTCCAATCCTCACATGTGGAAAAATAGCAGATTATGAAAAAAAATTCAAAAATATCTATGCACTAGATATTGATGTCCTTGATCCAACAAAAATAAATAAATTGAATTTTGATACATACAAAAAAAAGTTATGTTTTAGCCAATAAATCATGTCTAAATTATAATTGGTTTAACTTTGAAACTTAATTCAGAGAAAAATATTCAATGAAATGCTATGAAAAAATTTTCATGCACTAGATATCGCAGTAAAAAATCTAAATTTGAAAAAAGTAGAATTTAATCCTTCATAGAAAAAAAATTATGTGTTAGCTAGTAACACCACTCTTTAAAAATGGTGTTTAGTGTTAACAACTAGTTTTCAAAGGAGATGGAAAAAGAAGTGCAATTTGATTCCAAAAAAATTGAAAAAAATATATTTAGAATCTAGAGACAAAATTTCATAAATCACTAGTTTGCATCATCTTCAAATTCCTCACGGTTTAGCTACTATATGTGGTCAAAAGTGAAGATTTAGTTAAAAAAAATTAGTTCAATGTCTAGTTTGGCCAAAAATTGTAAACCAGTATTGTGGGATGACCCCTTGATCTAGGGTTGTAATGTGTTTTACACATTCACATTAGGTTTGGGTCCCTTCTAAGCTAAATCGGCCTAATATTTCCTTAATCTAGTGTTGTAAAGTGTATTTATTTACACCTCCACATTAAATTTTTGGCCCTCTTGCATTAATGACCTTCATATCATCATTAATAGGCCCCTAAGACCCTTTATTATGCATCCCAAGGTTTATTTCAACTAAGATACCAACATAATCAACAACTACACTTGATTTCCGAACTCCTTGGCATTTCCTCTGCTTAAAAAGGTCTAGTGGTCTGACCCATACAACACCTTGGGCATATGAGTCCCATCTATATGGGACCTATATGCCACAAGTGGTGTATGAGTCCAATTTGGCCCCTTTTTAAGGTTTTGTGCGGGAAATTAGGGTTTTGAATTCAAATTTCATGAATTTCAACATTTGGGATCTAATAAACAATAAGTTAGATGAAGTGCCTATATAAACAAGGTTTTAAATCATTATTTCACCTAAAGAAACATAATATAAACTAGGAAATCACAATTTAAGCATCCTAAGACTTCACAAGAGTGTGAAGAGAGTTTACAAGAGCATTTCTAAAACATTCAAGGGCAAATTTCTTCATCATTTTTTGCAACAGTTTGAGATCCATTATCATGTCAAGGTCATCAAGAATCAAGCATGTTGTTGAGCTAGTTTTGTGATGTAGTATTCAAGATCCAAGACTAAGCATTGTTCTACATCTAATTTACATTCAATATCTACATTCTATATGACCACTTCATGTTTTATTGCTAATTTACATTTCAAGACATCATTCAATGTATTATTGTTCATGTTTCATGTTTCATATTTCATGTTTCATTGTTTGTGTTTCATTGTTTCATCTCAATGTTTAATTACCTAAATAAGGTTTGACCAAGGAAAACCCCTATTTCCTAATAATCAACAAGTTTTTCTCTCTCTACATGTGTGATTGTAGATCTATGTGTCTTGGATCTTGAAGGATCTTTGAAAACTAAGTTACAAGATTGAAAAAAGTTCTTAAAGTTGTCTCCTCACTTACATGATCACAAAAAGTCACTTAGAGGTTGCAAATCAGGGTTTCTAACTCAAAGATTTGGGAGGAGGAAAGCTATAGGAAATCACCAAAGAATTCTATAATTTTAACCAAACACTAATACTAGGAATAAATCACCACTTGTGGCGTATGAGTCCTAGTACTGCTACTTTTTTAAGTTTCAAGAGATTCAAAAAAGTTACTAACAATTCCAATTTTGGCTCAAAAATATTTGAATGGGACTAAAGCGCACAAACTGGCATATGTCCTAGTAAGCATTAAAGATAAGGATTTTAGGGTTTTGGAGCTTCTTTTGACCTCATCTTTCTTTCAACTGTACATTTGTTCATTCTCAGTTTTCTATTATGTATTTCAATTTCATTTCCTAGGTCATTTAGTTAGGTTTTGCATGTTACATTCTTTTCTTATCTTTCCAAGCCCTAAGTTGGTGGTGAACCCTTCAATTGTCTTTAATCACACCCCTAGGGAACCTTATTGCAGATCTTTTTCCCTTATTCCATCCTTTGATTAAGATATCTAAGGTTTCCTTGAGCGAAACTAAGTGAAATAGGTCCTAACCCTAGTTGTTTCATCTCCTAAAAGATTGGAAAACCCTATTTCTTAGGTTTTAAAATGATTAGTGAATCTTATTTTTAATAAAGTTAAGGAAATGTTTCAAGGCTAAGTCAAATTAAGGAAAGGACAAAATATTACACAAAATTTTGTGACTAATGAATCACATTCTTCGACATATTGTGGAAATCTCCATAACAAGTTCATAAGTAACAATGACGGATGAATCAAAATAAATTTCATAATAAGGTCTTAAGTAACCAATAACCATGAATCATAGTGGGATCATGAATGCAAGGATATTGAAACATAATGCTAAAACCCTTAGTGTGGTCTATAATATATCAAAAATTGTTACATTAATAGTTTGTTATAATTTTTTATATAAATTATTGTTGATCATAAAAGCTTGTGCCTCTCCGAATAGCCTTATGGGAAATTCACCTAGTGGGGAACCAAATTTACACCTCATTGAATGACCCATGAGATTGTTATAGAAGCCAACTCTTCTTTGTGTTTTGGAAAAAGGGAACAAGAGAAATATAGAGAAAAAAAAATATGGCATTGTTCCAAAGCTTTTACAACACATCAAAATTTAAAACTTTGTTACTCCTAATATAATGGACACAAAATGCCACAGACCCTTCATTGTTGGGAAGAGAATGAATGACTAAGGCTAGAGAACACATAGATAAATCATTCAAATCTCCCCATGGGAAGTATACATTAAGGCATGATAGAAATAAGGAACCCTATATTTAACAAGAACTTTTAGATCTTTACAGAACCCTTTCTCTCTTATAGAATAAAATGAAATATAGTGTAACCTACACAAAAAATGAAAGAGTATAATGAACATGATCCAATTTATAAAAGATGGCATCAAGCATAAATGATAATTAGTATATAAGATAATTATCAAGTCTATATTAGTAAGAATTGACATAGAGCATTTAGCATTAACAATATAAAGGAAATAAATTCATAATAAAGGCAAACAAATGCACAATCTCAAAGATTTATTCTCGATGATATTTATTCTTGCATTAAATCAACTAAAAGAAAAGGTCAGAAGCCAATCTAATTAATACTCTTGACAAATAAAACATTCCATAGAGCGTAATAGTGATCTATAAAAATCCTCCTATTCTTGAAAAATATATCTCCTTAAATATCTCTCCAAAAAAAATCTATCTCCCTGAGCTACTACAAACCACCTTAAAAAGCCAGAAGAAGGATCCTTCACTGAGACCAATAGAGATAGACAACTACCAAGTGTCTATTCTTGATAGACAATAATTTGATCTAGGGTTTGATTAGATTGTAACAATCTTTTCTCATAAAGTTTGAGTTGCTCCATTTATGGATCCAAATCTTGTAGAAGTTCTGCAAAGATATGTTATCATAAAATGATCTAATTCTAGCACATCCTAGAAAAATAAAAAAAATTATGCTATGAGGAAAAATGATGTTATCCGAAAAGCCCAACCCTGAAAGTATGAACTTCATTGTGTTGTTTGACAAACTCCATAGAAAAGAGATATACCCGCAAAAGACATAACACACCTGACGGAATGGCTGACGTGGCAAGTAGGTAGGTGATTTCCAAATTTGTGAGAATTGTTTTGGGGAAAATCGCCACCAAACAGACACATGTTTTGGCTTTTGCATGAAAGGAAGACAATATAAATAAAATTTGTGCAGGCACTACGTGGCGCATTGTGCACTTTCCTGCAAGAGTAACTTTTAGCCTTCAAGGTGCAGTGCCAGCATGATGCAAAAAAGAAGGGCTGAAAGAAGACCTACAAGGGTTGAAAAGATTGAAGCAAAAATTTTCTCCACTATTTCTTATGACTCACAAGGGGGCCCTCTGGTATGAACCCAGATATAAAATAATCCTAAAAGTTTGAGGAAAGCTTTGTGTTGGTATTGAGAAGTTGATTTGGCATTTTTGTCATTGATGCCAAAACCTGTGATTCAGAAGGTTGTGCTCCAGATGATATATAGAAATGATCTATCCTATCTTATGCTATGATGTTGTGTAGTGTGGATGCAATCCTTGATTCGGATATGGTAATATTTCTTTTTGCGACATCTCTGGAAGACAGTTAATGCAAAATAATGAATATTAATCTTTTGATATTGATTGTTGTGTATAAATCTTATTTCGGGTATCCTTTGTATCCAAATATTCATGTAACATGTTACAAGTTTTGGTATGTCTAATTGCATTCCTTTGGTTGATACTAAAATTGATGTTGATCAAGATTTGGTCTTGATTGTGGCATTCCTATCAATTGATGATGATCAATATTGGGTCTTGGTTGTGGTGTTCCTATTGGCTTAGGAATATATCTAATGTAATTCCTATTTTTCTATCTAAATTGGTAATAATGCTATACTTTTTGTATAACCTATTTATTGTTCGCATGGTAACATGGTAATGATATCTCTATGTGTGACCTATCCTTTGGGTCCGGTGCTAATGTGCCAAGCCTTTTTCAATATTTCAAGGTTACTCTTCAAGCTAACATGTTTTGCTAGGTCGACTCATTTTATTCTCTTAGTATATATATCTATCTATCTGTGTGTAGAACATATGTTTTATATCAATAGATGAAGTGTGGTGTGTGTGAATAGTGATAAGGGTGCAAAGGATTGTACGAGAACAAAAAAAGAAGGAAGTGGATGCAACTGTCAAGAAGAAGTAATTTGTATTGTAGAAATTGTGCAAGGAAGGTTGTGCAGAAGATTCTTAACTGAATCTGCTACAAACGGATATTATGCTCTTAACCAGAACTGAATTCATGCATATGTAGATGCAGCTTCATTAGTTCATGTTTTTTCTATTTTTTAATTAGATGTTTTTTATTAATCGAGCAGTGAGCCTACCAGTAGTGAGACTTACCTATAGTGAACATTTTGGTAGTGAGCCCTTGTAAAAATCACCTTAATCGATTCATTATAATTGAGAATTAGCATTCTCCGTGGTTTTTCCCATCTTGGGTTTCCACATAAATTTTGGTGTCCATTGTGCATGGTGTTGTTAAGTGCTTTCATGTTCATATCTATTTTAATTATTATCTGATTGACTTAAGATTGCTCAAGATTAATTAAAGAAAGGAAAAGTGTTTTGTGATAACTGATCACCCCTCCTCTCAGTTATTTAGACTGTTCAATAATTGGTATAAGAGCCTAGTCCCTTGTAGATAGAGCTTAACCACTTGAGGGAGATCTTTGTAGTTTCAACAAATGGTAGGAGATTATTACTTTGATGAAGAATTGAAGGAAATATTAAGCGATATGGAAAGTATGGAATCTGAAAATGAGGAATTGAAAGAAAAAATCAAGGAGGGAAATTCTTGCATCTCAAAGCTAAGGGAGAATATCTTGGAATTCAAAGCAAGACATAGAGAAGTCAGTGAGGAATTAAAAGAGTCAAAGGAAGGTTTTGTGAATCTAAAGCTATGGTTGGATAAATGCAAGATTGAAGAAAATATCAAAGATACCATCAAACAAAAAATAGAAGAATGGAAGAAGAATGAAGAACATATCAAAGATACCATCAAATAAAAACTGGAAGAAAATGAGAAGTTAGAGGAAGAGTTAAGAAGGTTGAAATCAGAAGCAAGAGTATGCAAAAGTAGCATGATTCTCAATCAACTTTTGTCCCTACAAAAATGTGACAAGGCTAAGGGAGGACTTGGCTTCTCAAGGGAAAGCTCAAATCTGAATACCAAGGGTAAAGCCAAAGCAGTTGAAGTTGAATCAAGATCTATTATAATAAACAAGGTAAAGAACTCTAGAATATCAAGAAAAAGACCTCCAATTAGGCAACCAAATGCTCAAAGGTTCTTATCATTGAAAAATCATTGTTTTCTATGAAATTTTTTTTTACATAAGGTTGTAGAGTGTAGAAGCAAGAAGGAACCAAGTATTCAATGCTTTAAGTGTCACAAAGTAAGCCATTGTAGAAGTCAATTATCTAATCCAGCTAGAGGGAATGGAATGAATAATCTCTTTCATGGTTATTACTACTTATGCCATGGTTATGGTCACAAAGCTAATCAATGCAAATCTATGGTTCACTCAGTTAATTCAAGGGAAAGATGTTACAAGTGTAATCAATCCAGACATTATGCTAACACATGCAGATATGTTACTCTGTAAAAGTCTGAAAATAAAAAGAAGGTTGTAGAATGTGATGAATCTATGGAGAAGGCTGTCATGGTTTGGAAGAAAAAGGAAATGAGTGTGGAGAGATTTTCATTGGTACCAGATCTTGGTACAATCTCTTCTAGAATCTGAGCCTATTTCCTTGGCTCAGGGGGAGTTTTATAATGAATATCTTGTCAGTGCCCCCTCTCTGAAGTAATATTGATATTTTTTTTGCATTACTAAGCTAGATCCAGTTAGTGATGTATGATGAAGATTAATCCAACTGATTGAAAAGTGAAATACAATTGTTATTGACATCAATGAATGGTTTGGTGGTGAAATCATCATGAGAAATTAAGGATAAAATATGGAGTTTCAAATCATTTCTCATAGTTTTTAAAGAAGAAGAAGAGGTTTTCATTGAGTGACAAATGATTGAAGAAGCTATGTACGACAATGGAATCTATGGTGATTGGCAATGAATCAAGTGGCAGTATTTTTCTGAAGCTGAAGGGATTAGAGTTGGATGAATTTGATCATCAAAAGATCAAGTAAATGGAACTCAAGTTGAAGGCTGATGAATTGTAGAATGTGAGTGACTTGGGTATGGATCTATGGGGAGAATTCACCTAGATTGAAGACAAAGAGTCTATCTTGCTCCTGTTCAGTTGATTCAAGGATGGAAACATCATTTTGGAAAAACCCTATCCGATCACTAAGGAAGCCATTGAAGCTATCACTAGATTGTGTAGAGTTGGTGACCTCCCTAGGAAGAAACTGGTGAGATACAAAGACATGGAGGAACTTACTGGTATCGAAAAAGACCCCCGAACTCTACTGATAAATACCATTATCGATCCTATAATAAGGTAAGTTTCTTTTGGTATCTTATATAAAATCTATTTCCAAAATTGTGAAGGTTATACATCTGCTATTGTTGTGTATCTTTTACATAAGATGGTGAAGAAAATTTAATAGTTTAACCAGTGTAGTCTGATAATAGAAAACCTAATTGAAAATGTAAGAATTTCTTTGGTTGGGAGTTGTCCCTTCTGGTTTGGGTCTCTAGTCACGTGTTTAGTGTTCTACTTTATGAATTCATTACTATCAAAGGACAATGTTAAGTGGAAGTTTGACATTCCTATTAGAAAGAAAGTTTACAAATATTTTGAATGTATGGAAAATAAAGAAAATGCATGCAAAGCTTATTTCTCATCCCTACAGATGGATTCGTGCTCCGATGTGATAGTGTCTAGTGCTAAACCTATTAGGCAGTTTGAGGAGGGTTCATCCTCCAGTAAGAGGTAGTGCGATGTTGTAATTGGTGGTTCCCCTTTGAAACATAAAAGGAGGAAAATTAGCACAAAGTATGTCATCACTATCTTAGAAGAGAAGGAGAAGGAAGAAGAGTTTCTGTCTGATTAAGATGAAGTTCATTCCATGTTGGACAAGGGTAATATGAAAAAGATTGGTGAAATGTGGAATGAACCTTCTTTCCAGTTAGTAGGCCTAGAATTGAAGAAGCCTTGGTTGATTACCTACTCAAAAAGGGTATTACAGTTTCTATTGTTTTTGACTCATTATTGGATGATCTGGTAGAAGTTGTTGAAGAAATATTGTTGGAGAAAATATTTGAAGGAGATAAATTCCAACCTATGATTGAAATAAGTTGTGTCATAGCCAAACAAAAGTTATCTAAACACATTGGTGAGACAAGAGAATGCATTAAGGAGATGTCTGGCATCTACAAATACTGTCTTTGGTGGCCTGTTGTTGTTGATATTTTTAGAAGTAGAATTGAAGTAATTGAGTTTGAATTGAATGATATTGGGAAGTGTTTTGACTTCTTAAAGAAAAAGATAGAAAACAAAGAATAAGAATTGGTGAACTACAAGTTGAGTTATTGTCTACTTAGAGATAGGGAAGATTTGGTTAAAACTTTTTGGATTGTTAACTAAATTGTTGAGGTCTAGTGAGATCATCTCTACAAGATATATTCTAATGCAATGAATTGTGAACAACAATTTCGGTCTCCAGACTGGTCATCTTCATTTGGGTTGTTTGTTCTATAAGACAGTGTGTGTGCTAGGATGGTTTTTGCAATTCAAGATTGGAAGTAGATTCTTCCAATTGTGAGAGAAAGGTCCAAGAAAATTTTTCATCTGAAAAGTGTTATTTCTAGTTGATTTTTTGAATGTTCTTATTTGACCCTTTGACTTTGATGGAAAAAAAGGGGGAAAAAATGAAGAGAAAAACAAAAAAAAGAAGAGGAATTGGATTGCTTGACAAAGGGGGAGCACTTGAAGTATTTTGTTTTGTAGTTTTTGTAGTTTTGCAGTTTTTACTATTTTTACATCAATACCAAAGGAGGATATTGTTGAGAAGTTGTTGATTTGGCTTTGTTGTCATTGATGTCAAAACCTCAGATCTAGAAGGTTGTGCTTCAGATGATATTCATAAATGATCTATCCTATTGTATGTTATGATATTGCGTAGTGTGGATGTGATCCTTGATCCATATATGGTAGTATTTATTTTTGGGAAATCTACGAAAGATAGTTAATACAGAATAATGAAGACTAATCTTTTCATATCACCTACTATGGTTAAAGCTTATTCTGGGTATCCTTGCTATCTAGACATTCATGTAGCATGTTACAAGGTTTTGTATGTCTAATTGAATTCGTCTGGATGATACTGAAATTGATGTTGATCAAGATTTTGTCTTGGTTGTGGTGTTCCAATCAATTGATGATGATCAAGATTTGGTCCTGGTTGTGGCATTCCTATCGGCTCCAAAATATTACTCATGTAATTTGAAGTTTTCTATCTTTTGGTAATAATGTTATATCTTATGTATGACCCATTTATGGGTCCCATGGTAACATGGTAAGAAGATCTATATGTCTGACCTATCCTTTGGGTCTAGTGCTAACATGCCAAGCCTTATTGAATATTTGAAGGTTTCTCTTCAAGACAACATGTTTTTCTAGGCTGACTCATTTTTTTCTTTGGGTATATATATGTGTGTGTGTGAGTGTAGAACATTTCTTTTGTATTGGTAGATAAAGTGTGGTGTGTGAGAATAGTGATAAGGGTGTGAAGGATTGTGCAACAAGAAACTGAGAAGGAAGTGGAGGAAAGTGTTAAGAAGAAGTAATCTATATTGCAAAAGTTCTGAAAGGAAGGTTGTGTGGAAGATTCTTAACCAGATCTTCTACAAACATATATTGTTCTCTTAACCAAAATTGAATTCATGCATATGTAGATGCAACTTCATTAGTTCAAGTTTTGTCTATTTTGTAATCAGATGTTTTTGTATTAATTAGACAGTGAGTCCACTGACAGTGAGACTTACATATAATGACCATTTTGGCAGTGAGCCCTTGTAAAAAATACCTTAATCGGTGTCACCTTAATCAGTGCCTTATAATTCAGAATTAGCATTCTCTGTGGTTTTTCCCATCTAGAGTTTCCACGTAAATTTTGGTGTCCATTATGCATGGTGTTTTTAAGTGCTTTCATGTTAATATCTATTTTAATTATTATCTGATTGATTTAAGATTTCTTTGGATTAATTAAAGAAAGGAAAAGTGTTTTATTATAACTAATTCACCTCCCCTCTTAGTTATTTGGACTATTTAATAGTTGGGACTTCTAATATCCATCAGTGGGAAAGAAGGCGCACAATGTCTCATAGGCCTGATCAAGATTAAGGATCTCTTTGAAGAAAACTCCTCCCCATATTGATGAAAGAGCTCCAATGTGATAGTAATGTCAGGACAGGGGAAGAAGTACCTTCTTGACATCCTTGACTGTCGTTGTTGAGCTCAAATCTTAGAGAATTATGGAATCCTAGATCTTGAGGCTGATTGCTTATGTGATCTATTATACTTTAAATACTCCTTCATTGAGTGAGAGTAAGGCAGATAATCTAGAGTGGATCAACACTTCAAATTCTCCTTTTATCTCGCTGACCATTTTATTCAACACCGACTTATATGCTTTACTTTTCAATGTGACCTCATTGTAGATGATAAATTCATTTGTCTTCCTTGTAGCTTCTCTTTGGTCGGGTATGCCAACATTTTTTAAAGCTTCCTTGGGCACCTTATATATTCTTGAGATCAAGACTCTTGATTCTTAAGATTGGGGTGTGATTGTGTGTAGAATTTGGTCGACTGTTAGGCTGACCTTTGCATTTAGCTCCTACACATTCATTAGAAAATGCAAAATTGGCTTTAGGGCTACTACTGCAGCTATCGTCCTTTCCCACTTAGAAGATAGTAAATTTTTAAGCACCAAGAGGAGACCACATCCCCACACTATGGTTAATTCCTATTGGAACTAGGATTCCCTAGTTCTCATGTTTCCTCCAGTTGGTTCTTCTCCTCGAGAGTGTTTTTAAGTTCGGAGCGCAACTTCTCTATCTCCTCTTTACAAGTCTATAAAATAGACTCGACATCTTACCTCTCCCATTTTTCCTTTTACATTTCCACCTAATCCTTTTGATGATTGTCAAAGGCTTGAGATTGGTTTTTAGTCAATTCTTCCTATAAATCTCCCTCTTGCTTATCCGTCTCTTATAGTTCCTTTTGTAACTTAACATATATACTAGTTGTTCTAGTTGTTATATCTTCAAGCTCCTTTTTCCTTTGTCGATGCTCAACAATTTTTCACATTCGATCACAATCTTGCATTCCAATCTTTCCACCTTGGTATGAAGTCAATCCTTTTCATCTTGGGCTTCTTCAAGCAACTTTGTTGCTTCACCCTGTTGAACCTATACCTGCCTTAAGCAGGCCATCTCCAAATCTTTTCCTTTAATCTTCACTTGCATTTTGTCTACTATGGAATTTAAATTTACCAACCGTGTCACAAAAAAGTGAGGACTTTGTAACTTTTCACTCATTTGAACGTTTTCCTACAGATTTTGGACCATTTTTAGTCTATTTTTACCCCTTTCCAAGCCTTTTGATGAATTGTTGTAAGGTATTACAAAACATTTTCATGCTCTCCTAGGCTTGTCATCACTTAATCAACCCTTAATGACCCCTTAATCCTCATACATGTCTAACTTCAATTTGTTTTATGAAGACAATCCCGACAAACATTAATAATAATATTTTAATTATCGAAATATAATGAAAAATGCCCAGGTGGACTAGGTCATCACCTTGGGAGACCTAGTCCCATGTGGCATAAATTTCAATTTTAAGTTAATTCTTTCAAGATTTTAGTCTCTAAAACCATAAGGTTGGTCAATATGAAGTTATTTCGAGAAAATTGTGGCATGAATTGTATAAATAAGTTCCAAAACCCTAATTCCTCATTATGCACCATCCATTTTAACCTCTCCTTCTCCTCAAGCCAACTAAGGTTTACATTCCAAGTCAAAAAGACATCTCTCAAGAAGCATTCAAGGGTTGAATCCTCCATTAATGCAACTCAAGATCAATCATCAAGAAAAGGTAAACTCCATTGTTCTATGCTTCTTTACATTATTTCATCTCTTTGGTTTAATCACTCAAAAGGGGTTTGACTAAGGAAAATCACTAATCTCTAACCCTAACCCTTGTCTCTTCCTTGCATGTGTGATTTGCAAGTTTTGGTATGTAG
This sequence comes from Sequoiadendron giganteum, assembly GCA_007115665.2. Lineage (NCBI taxonomy): Eukaryota > Viridiplantae > Streptophyta > Pinopsida > Cupressales > Cupressaceae > Sequoiadendron > Sequoiadendron giganteum. Next base: position 486,708,791 of record CM021100.1, on the reverse strand, counting down.
GTTTGTGAAGAAGAAAGGTGTTAGGAAGGTTTCGTCACCTCACCAAGAAAATTCAAGCCAACCAAACCGTAGTTCAATCTTCGAAGCCTCTATCTGCCCGTTTCCAATAGAATCTGAACAAGATATCTGCTGGGATCCAGAATGTAGATTGGGGACTCCAATATCCTCTTTTAGGTTCCTGAAAACCTAGAAGAAGACTAGGTCACCCATAATGTTGACCTAGTCCCTCCGAGCTTTTGTTTTGGGGATTTTCACATTTTTCAGCACCCATTTGGAAGAAACCTATTTCGACAAAGTTTCTCAACAAGAGGACTAGGTTGCCCAACTTGGTGGGAATGTCTCTATGAAGATTTCAAACATTTTCTAGAGGATTCTGGGGCCTTTCATCTACAAAATCTCATACCCAAGTTCACAAGCTTCTATCTTTCCCATTTCCTTTCTGTTTACAAGCATTTAGGTTGTTTTCTTTACATTGTATATAGTTTAGATTTACATTTGCTTCAAGTTTCATAGTTAATTAGATTCATTATTTTAGAACACTTAGCCACACATTACACACACATTCACATTCAGCCCTTAACCCCTTCCTTGAATGAACACCAAAAAACCCCAAAGACCACTAAGGTTAAGGAGAGTCATTCACCCAAAAGATAGCTTGTAGGGTGAAAAACCCTAGAAGCTCATTGGGGAATCCTCTCTCCCTTCTTTGTGCCTTTGTTTTTTGGTTGTTCATTTTGGTGAACCTGACCCTCTTACACCCTCTTTTCTGATTTGAACTTCTTCCTCATCCTAGGATTAGCTTGAATTGCATCTTGCATTAATGAAAGTGCATCTTAGGGTTTTAAAATATTGCATTAGTGAAAATTGCATGTAGGTGTTATTTTTTCACTTAAATCATTACAAACTATCTAAAATTCTACATTTTCTTCTTAGATCTGCATTGTGCAACACATAAACCACCTATACCAACCCAAAATTCTTGAAAATTCTTTAAAAAAATTTCTAGGGCGACCTAGTCCCTTTAGGGTTCTAAAACTGCCCTTTATAGTGCCGAAAACTCAGGTTTTGAGCCTTTGTTTTGTGCCATTACCCATTTATATCAGTTAGTTGAGTTTTTGTAGCTTTAATTTCATTAAATCTAGTCTAAATTAGCTCATTTCATGCACTTCTTAGTTTTAATTTTGCATATACTAGATTTCCTTTTCAAATTGTTGCATAGAGTAATAAAAAAATTACCTTGTTTTCATCTAAAAAATTGCATTTCCAAATTTTAGTTTAAATAATTGAATTGTATTCTCTTCCCTCTCTCTTCATACCATGTTTTCTTTTAAAATATGTGGCTTTGATTTGGTTTCAAATGGATTATATAAATATAATATTCCTTCTCATGAGTTCAATGCAGATTATAATAATGAATTCATTAGAGAACATGTTAACAACCAAACAATAGACACTATTCTTAACATTGCATTACCCCTCGACGAGGACATTTGTGTTTAAAATCATAACACTCATACTTGAACTTCTCCCTATACCTCTCCTTTTAGTGAAAAAGGTATGTTGGTGACAAAAGACACAAGTGTTGAGGGTCTTGATTGTCCCTCTCCTCATCCCCCTTTGCCCAACCTTAAACAACAAAAATTTCTTGACATCACCTTACCTAGTCTCTATAACCATACCCATGAATATCAAATCTTTTCTTCTTCTAACATCCCTCCTCGATGCAAAGAGGATAGTTTGGTGTTATAAGATACCCCTAGAATGAGTCATGAAACTATTGATCCTCCCTTTCCTAATGCTCCTCCCACTTGGGGTAATCTATTTGACAATCATAGTGGATGTTCTCTTGATGCCTCCCTCCCTTGTGATGAAGCATGCAATGAACCTCTTGCATGCTCTCCTACTAGGGTAGATGGTATGGAATAATAGAATGAGACCCTAGACAATCAAATAGAATCCCATCTTACCCACCCCACTCTTCCCTCTCCCATCATTGATCATTACCCTACTAGTGATGCATATATTTTAGAAGAACCATTCCTTCAATGTCAAGCACATGAAGCTTGTAGTTCTTCTAAAATCTCTGCTCCTAGGGAGGATAACATTGACTCTCCTTCTAAAGGGGATGTTAATATTATTCAACCTCAACTCATCCTTTCTCCACCTTCTAAACCTGAGTAAACTCTATCCCCACCTAAGTCTAATGTGTTGCAACAATAGAGTCATGATACCATTTCTCATACATATTACACCTAAAAAAACCTGTGTTCTCAACCATCAACCTCAACAGCCTTACCTTCATCCCATCCCATTCTTCTTGCTGCCCCTCAATTAAATTCCTTCCTTAGGGAGTATGACCTTGTTGATCAACTATAGAATACTCCTACTAAAATATCTTTATGGGACCTTATCCAAGCCTCCCCTCACTATCACAACATGATGCAGGATGCTTTACAAAAATTTCTTGTCCCTTCTAATGCACAAACCAATGACATCACAACTATGATTCGAGGATTGAATGCTGACATTATTTCCCACCGAAGTGAGCTCCCTCCTTTGGAAATGCAAAACAAAGTTGAAACCTTCATGATCATATCTCAATACAAAATCATAGGGATCAAGTGAACCCTTGTTGATAATGGCTCCACTATCAATGTGTGTAGTCTCAATCTTTTGGATAGGCTCCATATTGGTAGATCAACCATCCAATCTTCCTCCATGTCCCTCACCAGATTTGACAATATCAGAAAAAAGCCTCTTGGTGTGATCACTTTTTCTCTTATAGTTTCAGTGGCCACATTATACACATTAATCCATGTTATGCCTAATTATGTTTCATACAAACTCATCTTAGGTAGCCCATGGATTCATGCAATGAATAACGCGCCTTCCACAGTTCATCAAAAGATGAAGTACATCTACAACAACAAAGTGTACACACTTGACGCCGATCCTGAGCCTTACAATGTCTTACACCTTGAGAAAAAAAAATCCAAACCTTCCACCATTTCTACACCAACCAAACTAGTGGAACCCGTACAACCCAAGTCCTTAGATGATGTTTTGGGGTCCTTACACTTCACCCCTCTTCTCAAGGGATCAATCAAGACCAACATAAAATAATATCCAAAGGGACACGTAATCTTGTTAACACAAGACTCAGCTGATCCTTTGCAAGCATCCAACTCAAATCTTTTAGCCACCAATGCAAACAATGACCCCTCACCTGATCCAAAGAAGTTGAAAAAGCTCTATGGAAAAGGTTATGAGATCATGAAGCAACTTGGCTATAGTGGAAATGGTTGTGGTGCTAATGAAAAAGGAATCTGAAACCATATTGATCCTAACATGCAATCAAAACATCATGGTCTTGCCTTCTGTCCTTTCATCGAGATCGTCAAACCTTCCTCCAACACCAAGCCTATCCCTCCTCACCCTCCTAACCCTAATCTTCCAAAGTGCTCCTTCCCAAACAATACAAGACTCTTTTCTTACAACTGATGTCATCTCACATCCTCCTCTAGATTTAGATGTTACACACTCCTCTAAGAGAGTGTATAATATCTCACAATCTATAGAGCCTTGCATAGGTATGCTATCCCATACTAAGCAATATCCTTCCTTGTCCCAACCCTAAGGATCACCTTCTACCCTTGATCAAGAGGGTATCTTGTCGAGAATCCTCCAAGACCACTTCATCTCTGTTCCTCCACACACTTGAAATAAATGTTACCACGAACATTCCTTTTGTGCCTTCCATCAAGTTTATGGTCATCACACTAATGAGTGTAAGGCCTTGAGCAACACAATCTGACATTTTAAGGATCTTGGTGCTCTCCCTCATGTGGACACCTCACTCCTCTAATTGATACAAATTCACCCTCCCTTTCATCCCTTCACTCCCTTTTGGCCCACTCTTGTCCTACACTAAGTGGGGGCAAGAGGTTAGTTAGCCTTTCTCCCCTTGTATGCGACTTGTCGTCTCTTTCGACTCCTCGTTAATGTTTCAGGAACATATAAGAGCAATCTTGGGATGTGGACGACATTTCTTAAGATTGAATCATATGTGATATACACCCCTTCTCATGACAAAACTTTTTGGAAAACATATGACTTAGCATAGGGCTTTTCGAACAAGCTCTCATGTCCTCCTTCCCTTCTTCAACTTTAAAGTATTTTTTCATAGTACAGTGATTCACAATTCCTTTAAAGTTGGGGCATACATCACCACTCCAATTTCATTATGAGATCTTTCTTTTTCTTGTGATTCCTTCTCTTGAAAAAACTACACACAATGTTGTTCAAGTTTGAGACATTTACAATTTTCCTCTTTTGCATACAAGATGAGCCCTTGCCTCTCTTGGATACAAGATGAGTACATTTGTACTTTTCCTCTCTTGACAACATTGGACATAATGCTCCTAAAGATGAGACATCGCATGGACAAAAGAAAAATCCCTTTGAATAACATCACTTTCTTTTGTGGCGCCGTATAAAAGTTATCACGAGGTATAACTTTGGTATGGTTTAAGAAGGAAGCCCAAAAAGCAGTATGACTTTCCCCATAGCCACCTTTGTGGTTACATACCAATCATGTGTATGTTTCTCACCCTATGGACAACCTGATGTTATGTGGCCCTAGCATGAGCACATATCTCTTTACTCTCTTCATACTAATCCCTATCATCGCATGGTCATGTATCTCATCTTCTTGTAATCCATTCACCCTTGAATGTCTTTGGCCTCGATGTCGAGTTGACTTAGAATCTCAAATCCTTGGGGGCTTGACCACCTCCTTCATCTTTCCCATTCTTCTTCTCTATCACTCTTTGCCATCTCCATTGGGATACTTTAGTGTGATTTTGAAGCAAGTTCACACTCTCACTAATGTGGGGGCTAAATGTGTCACGAAAAAGTGAGGACTTTGTCACTTTTCGCTAATTTGGACCTTTGCCTATGGATTTTGGACCATTTTCAGTTTATTTTTTACCCCTTTCCAAGCCTTGTGACGAAGTGTTGTAGGGTGTTGCAAAACAATTTCATGCTCTCCTAGGCTTCTCATCACTTAATGAACCCTTAATGACCCCTTAATCCTCATACATGTCCAACTTTAGTGTGTTTTATGAAGACAATCCCGACAAACATTAATAATAATATTTTAATTATTGAAAAACAATGAAAAATTCCCAGGTGGACGAGCTCACCACCTTGGACGACCTAGTCCCATGTGGCATAAATTGTAATTTTAAGTTAAATTCTTTCAGGATTTTAGTCTCTAAAATCCTAAGGTCAGTCAATATGAAGTTATTTCTTGAAAATTAGGGCATGACTTGTATAAATAAGTTCCAAAACCCTAATTCCTCACTATGCACCATCCATTTTCGTCTCTCCTTTCAATCTCCCACCTCTCCTTCTCCTCAAGCCAACTAGGGTTTGCATTCCAACTCAATAAGAAATCTCTCAAGAAGCATTCAAGGGTTGAATCCTTCATTACTACAACTCAAGATCAATCATCAAGACAAGGTAAACTCCATTTTTCTATGCTTCTTTACATTATTTCATCTCTTTGGTTTAATCACTCAAAAGGGGTTTGACTAAGGCAAGCTCCTAATCTCTAACCCCAACCCTTGTATCTTCTTTGCAGGTTTAGGTATGTAGGTTTGTGAAGAAGAAAGGTGTTAGGAAGTTGTCATCAACTCACCAAGAACATTCAAGCCAACCAAACCCTAGTTCAAGCTTAGAGGACTTTATCTATCCATTTTCGGCAGAATCTGAACAAGATATTTGTTGGGATCTAGAGTACATATTAAGGACTCCAATATCCTATTTCAGGTTCTCGAAAACCCAACAGAGGACTAGGTCACCCATAATGGCGACCTAGTCCCTTTGAGTTTGTGTTTTGGGGATTTTCACATTTTTGAGCACCCATTTGGCAGAAACCTTTTCTGACAAAGTTTCTCGACAAGTGGACTATGTCGCCCAACTTTGTGGGAATGTCCCTATGAAGATTTCAAACATTTTCCAAAGGATTCCAATGCCTTTCATCTGCAACATCTCAAACCTAGGTGCACAAGCTTCTATCTTTCCCATTTTCTTTCTGTTTACAAGCATTTAGGTTATTTTCTTTACATTGTATATAGTTTAGATTTACAATTGCTTCAATTTTCATAGTTAATTAGATTCATTCTTTTACAACACTTAGCCACATATTACACACACATTCACATTAAGCCCCAAACCCCTTCTTTGAATGAACACCCAAAAACCCCAAAGATCACTAAGGTGAAAGAGAGCCATTCATCCAAAAGATAGCTTCTAGCATGAAAAACCCTAGAAGCTCATTGGGGAATCCTCTTTCCCTTCTTTGTGCCTTTGTTTTCTTGTGGCTCACCAGATTTTCCTCATTCTTTTTCAATTTTTTTGTCCAGCTCCTTGTAGTCAATATAGACCAACTTATGGATTTCCTTGCATAGGCCCACTTTATCACGTAGAAGAGTTTCACTCCAATTGAGACCCATAGCTTGGATTTCCTAATTTTTGAATTGTTTCTCTCCTTTTGGATTGGATATCCATGACCTCATAGCTTAAATCAACAAAGCATTCTGCTCTTCATTAAAACAAGTCTCTAGCTTTGGGGTAGCTAGATTTGTTGCGGCTTTTACCCACAACTTCTTCTTTCTTGCTTGTCAAGTATGCCTTGTAACCTCAATATTAGTTTAGAGACTCTATGGAGACTCAATACTCTATGTGGCAAGAGAAACACTGGAAATGAGACATAAGAGGGTGACATAAAGGGTACTATCATCTGAATGAGTTTGTGGGGAGGAAAAAGGAAGTGTTATCATTGAGGAGGAGGGACACATATTAGAGAAAAATGGGAAGTGGGCAGAAAGAAAGGCATATTTCTGGAAGTAGGTAGGGGTGATGAAACTTGCAACATGGGTTTCTCAGTGCTTTCAATTTGTGCCTTTGATAAGGCAATCAAAGATTCAATTGTGTTCAAGGAGGAAGATGCACATTAGATGCATGAGGTTTCTTCATGGGGCTCATTGTCAAACACAACTAGGGGTACTTTAAGGACAAGTACGTCAAAATTTGTGGATGGAGGATTTGTTTCTAAAGATGAGGGGGCAATGACAACCAAAGATGTAGTAGAAGAAAGGATGATGGGTGCAAAAATTACTTGGGTTGTCAAGGAAAAAATTTCTAGAAGAATGAAGTCCACCTCTTCTTCTCCTTTATTCAATGATCTCGGTCTACCTAAATCTTGAAATCTTATTTTCTTTCCAGGTGCTACAGTGGTAGTTTCAGACTCTATAATGGCCAATTTTTAAAAACCTTGGGTCCTTCAAGTCATGGAAGGTCTTTTTAGAGATTGTTGGGTCCTCTTACCCTTTGGCAAGGTGTTGTTGGAGGATGAAATCTATAATTTCTTATGTTTTGGTCATTTTTCCTTCCTTTTCCCTTCATCGGGAATTTGAGGTGAGGGCTCAAAAACTAGTGTGTTCTCTTGTCCATGAACCTGATCCAACTCTAGGTTGCTACTATCGGATCTAGGCTCAACATCATAGATATCATCAAAACGCTTATCAGTTGGTTTAACACCTTTGTATAGGGCATTTGGGTATTTGGTCTCCTCCTAATACCTCTAGAAATCAACCTTATTCCTTTTCAAGCATCCCAACTGCTTTAGTTGTGTTTTGAGGGACTATCCCATCTAGGCACTTTGTCAGAACTCTACCACCCTTGGATAGAAGTAGAGCCATGGGGGTCACACAAATGGTATAAAGGATAGGTCAATGTAGACCTTTTCCCTCTCCTTAGTCAGATTTTTCCTTGACTCCTTATATGGCCACTCTTCATGTTTGACATTTGGGAGATGCCTAAGAGGATTGTACTTCCATCTATCACAAATGACGACTAGGTCAAGGTAGGACAACTTTTGGGTTAGCACATCATATTCTTCCCGCTTTATGAGTGTTACTTGGCTTTTAAATATGGTGAGGTGAAGTTTGTAGAGTATTTTATGATGTCTCTAGGCACCATAGGCATTGTCAGTAATGGTTGTTTGATGACATGCCTCCAAGGTGAGGGTCCTATCTTTTATGAATTTTGGAATCCAAAAAGGCTCCTCACTAAAACCATGACATCTAATGAAAGAAAAATTTCCTCCAATAAAATAATCGATTGGGGTTTGGTGGTTTTTCATCCAATCCAAACCCTTAGGGTAAAACCTACCTTGAGGACACAAAGACAAATCTAGAAGCACCAGTTATAGAAAACAATCAACTAATGAATAATAATCCCATGTGCTGGAAAGCACATGGCTCTAGGATGAAATTATCTTGTATAACCCTACCGTATCAAACTTACAAAGAGGAAAATGATGACTAAAGAAATCATGGTTCTGATGTAAAATAAAGTGCACCAAAAAAGAGGAATACCTGAACTCAAAATCACTGCTATAATCCATTAGTTGCTTCAACATTCTCTCGATGATTTCCTTAGTGAAATCAAACCACTTCTAGATTGTTTCTTTCTTGAGCATGAATTCCAAGCCCATCTAGAACTCATGGAACCTAACATCAATGTCATGGCCATATATAAAAGCCAACATTGAGAAAATGACATACACATCTGAGTGAAATTTATTGTGTGACAGAGGGAAAATGATTTTATTGTTATTTGTTTCCTCATCTATTAAATCCTTATAGAATTTTAATTTCCTATCCCTAGTTACCAAGAAAAATTCCATTCTCTTGCAGCGGAATCTCTTAGCCTCCCAAATCAAGGGGATGTACAAAATTTCTTAGATGGTTGTCATATTGATGGTAACCTTCAACCTATTTCCACTAATTACCCTAGTTTCTTCATCCATGTTTTCTATGCATGCATCAACTAGCTCTATGCATGGATGCATGGAGGGAAGTATGAATTATGGAAAACCACAATTCTAGTCATCTTACAAAGCCATCAGTCAACACTTTGGTGAGCCTTCTCTACAATGCTCCCTCTCTAAGGCATTTAGGTTTTTTGTGTAAGTTTGGGTCCTAGATATTGTCTGCAAAATCCTTGACCACCTCATCTTTGGCATGGTTTTTTGGTAGTATGGTTTAGTTATGCGAAAAGTTCCAATCTTGTGGCATTGGAGCATTAACATATGAAATTTCTCCAAAGACATTGGTATAGCCTAGCCTTGTAAATGGGGCTCCAACATGCCAACAAAAAGATGATGCTTTCTCCATTTTTGTTTTCTTGGAAGGATTTTGTAGAAACAACCTTCAAAGAAGTTGTTGATTGAGGGTTTCAACAAAGTTAAATTTGTTTCTTTTTGGTGAATTCAATTTTCACATGTACATGCAATAAATGTGTTGTTGTTACTGATAGCTTGCTAAGTGTTGGCATCAAGGTGATATGTGTAGAGAAGGGTCTATACTTCTTGGGAATTCCATCTTTTCTATGAGAATGAATTTAGTACATTCCTCATGCCACCCCTTGGATAGATAAGCTTCAAGTGATGGGAAGTGTACTTAGAAAAGATAATTGCATTTAATTAAGCAGGGGTTAGCTTCAAAAAACATATTTTCACTTAGGCGAGTAGGATTTCATTGATGATGATGGCAAACCCATAGCAATAGACTATATACATGATCATTAACTCCCAACTATGAAATTAATTTCTCAAAGCTTTGTTGAAAATCCTTCATATGATTTACCCCATGCTTCTTACTACCTTAATACGTTTTCCATTGTTGCTTGAGGGAAAATAAAATTTCCCTTCATTAGAGTTCATGGCGCACATTTTTCTATAAATAGCAACATTCGCCTTGTGAAAATACTCATTGAGTTGGTATTTGAGCTGGTAACTTCTTTCCACTTCCTTTTCTCTTTGTGGGCCTATAAACTTTCACTCCCACCATTATGACTAGTCTACGTACCCCATTTCAACTCTTGAGCCAAAAACAATAGATAGCCTTTGTAGGAGAAGTTAACAACAAAAGGATAAAGTGCTTGCTATGAAAAAAGTAACACCTTGTGATCATGGAATTTAAATGGGTGCTCAATAGAGATTACATGAAAAACAAGAACTAGCTGTGGGGTATGTGCAGGATCATCATGGAAAAACTAGGCCCTTAAGTGGCGATGAAAATTCAAAAAATCAAAGTTAGGCAACTTGACATAAAAATATGAATAAGTTATCTATATTATTTCAAAAATATGTAAGAATATAATTTGTATCAAATTGGATGTAGTTTCTAAACTATTATGTTTTTCTTTTAATTTTTTAAATCTATTTGGTGAAAATTTCAAATTTCAATTGAGTAGTACTTAAATTTCAGGGAAAACGTAAGGAGTAGGTGTCTGTCTAACCACCCTAAATACAATAAAATTATAATATTTTTTTATAATATTTTAGATATAAGTAGAGGACTCATGTCCCGATGTGATGCATATTTTTTTGTAATTTTTTTCCAAGTTAATAATTAATTATGATTTTTTATTACAACTTTTAAAAAATATAAAAAATTGTATGTTTGACCACCTTAACTTGGTCAAAACTTCATGAAATTAAATTGATTTATTTTTAATCCTATAATATGTGAAGCATGGAATGTGACGCATGTTTTGGATTCAAAAAATGTGATCCCATTTGAAAGCTATAGATGTTTTTCAATCTGCCTATCAATCAGGACTTTAATCATAATTCAAATTAAAAATGAATAATAATTATTTATTAAATTCAAAGTAAAGTATAATTTATATTGGTAGAAAGCTGAGAATCTCCTTTAAAACCCCTTTTCGTTTCATCAATTTTGGGTAAAAAAAATGTTGTCAGCCACATGGGCCATCATATCAATTACATATTGCCACTTTTTTACCCATCATGATCCTGCACATACCCCGTGCTATAATACCAATTTTGCCTCTTGATTCGTGGCTATATTGTTAGAACTAGACATTGGCAAGCCTTATATCCTCATGCTCTGTCATGTCACATTTCACTTGCCGTATTTAGACGGGCTAGACGAAGTCGTTCAAGTGGTCATTCCTAAAGCTGACATCCCATCCACCGTGAACCTTTGGAGGCAAGTTGATAATGCAGAGGTGGTACCCTGGCTCCCCTTCCTTATGGACTTCTAGACCATGGACTTGGAGTGCCATCAACTATGGGCCTGACTTGCGCCCTCCTTCCTCATGAGAACGTATAGTGTGGAGCTCATCTTGGGGATCGAGTAGAAGGCCCACTTCTATTTCCTCATCTATAGTCTTGATGTTGAGGATTGCGGCCTAGGCCATGCCTATGTGCCCCATATTCTGATAACCTCACTACTTCCTTGGTGACCTTGGAAAACACAATGTCCCCTTCCTCTTGCTACTGAAAATGTATCCTTTTGGTTTTGGAAGAGAATATTTTTAAGCTTCTCTTGGAGCCCTAGGGTTGGAAACTCATACCATATTGTAAATATTTGTAAATGAATATAGTATAGTGCTTCCTATTATTTCATGTTTACACTCATGACTTATTCATAAAAATACGTATTCTACAAAAAATTATATATGGTACATAACTAGAGAATTTTAATGAACTTTGTGTGTACTTAATTGAATATTTTTAGATAAATATCATTTACAGGTATATCCAAAATGTTGTCATTCATATCCTATATCTCGTACAAATTTATTTCTTTGTATTTATGGATGTGGAAGGGGTCGTTCCATAATGAATCAAATTTTGCATGTTGCTGTAGTTTGGTGACTTTTTCATCATATTTAAACACAAGAATCCCCTCTCTAAAATATGGGTTGGAGGTCTTCTTATCAAACGAACATTTCACCACATGTCGGTGTCTGATCATGACATCAAATGTCTTTTCCCTTCTCTCCTCGAGGCTTTGAACTTCTGCTCGTCTCACTTCCATTTTGCTATCTTCCAAAACTTCCAAATATTTGAATAGTTACAACACTAGAATTTAAATGGAAATGGTAGAACTACCTCTTTTCCATACACTAATTCATAAGGGGAGGTTTTTTAGAATCTTCTTAGGCATAATATGATTTTCCCATAAGGTCAATCACAAAATATTGTGCCATTATTTTTGGTGCCTTGACTCGATACGCTTGAACAACCTAAGTATATTTTTGTTGGTGGACTCTACTAACCCATTTCCTTGTGGGTAGTAATTAGATGAAGTCCTGAGGTAGACCCCATGTTTAAGGGAGATTCTTGACATACCAAAGCCTACGAAGGCTCGTGCATCATCAAAAATGATGATTTTGGGTGAACTAAACCTTGTTACCAATCCCTTGAGAAAACCAATAATATCTACTTCTATAGCATTCTTTAGAGGAATGGATTCTATCCATCTCATGAAATAGTCACTCATTGTATCCACTTGTGTCTTATGCTAGAGACTAGATTGATCATTTCAATGAATTCCAAACCCGATTGTGCAAAAGGTTCCTTAGTCACTGTCGAGCTTAATGGAATGGAAGAATTCATTCGCTTGCAAATGAAACATTGGAACTAAGTGCATTTCTTCACTACATGATGGGCCTCGAAGAATATGGTAGGCTAGTAATAGCCCACTCGCATTATTTTTAAGGTAGTGGTCTTGATAGGAAAGTGTCTACCCTCGAGGTATTATGGAATTTGTTTAGAATCCTTTCAGCTTGTAGCTTGTCTACATAGCAAAGGAGGACACTATGATAGTTTATTTTAAATAGAACCCACTTAATTAGTATATACTCAACAACTTTTGGTAAGTATTAATGTCACTTGCGAGGTGGGATGGTAGCTGGGTATTGCTCAGTTTACATAAATCACGTCTAATTAGCCACCCATGACTCTTTGGACTCAAACTAGTTTGCATAGACCTAACCAGTCTCTTTTTGTCTCATGACCTAATTCCTACACAAGGTATTTGAAAAGACCTCTTCCTCAGACCAACTTGGTTGGCCAAATATCCACATCATATTATAGGATCTTTGTGTTCTAGATGGCCCTCCTTTTGGTTATCTCACCCTCGTTGTTGTATCCTCTAACATTGGGATGAGTGCCAAGTATGGTAATTTTGCTAGCCAATACTAGATGTCATAATCTATTTAGCATTTTGATGATAGAAAAGGACTATTTTTCAATAAATTTATATCATGTCTCATATCCCTCAAGAGTCCTCAAGTCAAATATGATGGGATGTTCTTCACTTACTTCTTCATCCTTTTGAGTAAGCATTGAAGCTATGTTGTGTTGACTATTGTAGAAATAAAGGAGGAAGTCATCAGAGAAGTTCGGCTTAGCTACCATTAGAGCTATGGATATGGTTGCCTTAATCTACTCAAAAGAAAGCTTACCTTAAGGAGTCCATTGAATCTTAAGCCCTTCTTCAACATCAGTATGTTGGGTCTCACGATGCTCATGAAATCCTAAATAAACTAACTAACGAAGTTATTTTTCCATAGAAAGGACTAGAACCCCTTCTGGTTGACAAGTAGTGGTAGTTCCATTATAGCCTTCACCCTTTTGGGGTCTATGGCTATTCCCTCTTTCGATACTATGGACATCAAAATCTGCAAATGCCTCAAATTCTATTGCACACCATTAGCATGATTAGTATTTCAAAAGAAAGAAAATATTTAACATCCATATGAGATAATCCAACATGCTTTAAAATTCAATCCAATAACAAGATAAATAAAACATATAAAGAAAAAAATGAAGCATACCTATCCCATATTAGATTGGTGCCACTTTGTTGTGTGGAAAGTAGCCCTTTCCCAATCTTTAATAAGCTCAATGATAAAATGCCTTGAGGATGCTATGAAGTGGATAAAATTAGCTCTCAATGTGAAGAGAGTAACTTTTCTCTAAGTTCTGGATTGTGGATGATTGAAATGAAGGATAGCCTCTCCATTTCTAGAAGAGTTTGTTGAGAGAAGAATCAAATGGGATGAATGTGGGATAAAAGCCCAACCAATAGGAAGAAGCCACTTGTCACCATGTGAATGGGACAAGGATGTGCAAGTTTTGATGAATGTGCCCATAAATGCATAGATTTGAACTTTGAAAATGTTGAAATGACAAGGTTGAGGGAGAGTCAAATGGAGTAATGACCACTTGGCTCAATGAAAAAGGACTTGTAAGGTGAAATAAATGCCTTGTTGGAAGGACTAAGTCCACTTGGATTTGAATTCAAATTTGAGGGAATATTCTCTACTATGCCATGTTGAGAGAAAATAGAGATTTAATAAATGAATTAAATCTATTTTCAGGGCAAGTGGAAAAAGCTAGAGGATGGGACTTGCATTAAGATTAACATTAATTATGATTTAGTTAACTTAGAGAGGATTAGGTGATTTGACCTATTTGATTTAGATTTATTGATTAAAATAAATCAAAAGGTGATGGAAAATGATTTAGACATAGTTCAATAAATATTTTGATTTATTTAGCTAAAGGGGATGATGTTAGTATTAAAGATCATTTTATTTAATTTAAATGGAGGACTTTAGAGATTAATCAGATAAAATTGATTTATTTGATGAATGGACTGATATGACCTAATTAAATGCATGATGCCAATTTTGCATATCTACATTTTGCCCCTCTTTGAAGCAATGTACTTGTTGCATTGGCTCAAAGAATGATGTCACTGACATCAAAATTAAAATATTTCTAATTTTTTCGGATGCCCCAACATAAAGAAGTACGTTAGTACATTGCCCCCTCATGAGATCAACCAAGAAGTTCAATTTGAGGTCGTTCTCACGACAAAGAGGTTCAAAATGGATTTATGGATGTTTAGACTAACCGATCTAATGATAATGATGATGAGATGTTTTTAAGATGCTTACAATTACAAATCTATATTATCCTAAATAACTTAGACGATGATGTAAATGAGATGTTTGGAAGATGCTTAGAATAAAAAATCTATATTATTTTAAACATCTTAAATGATTATGTAATGCATGTGAGATGGATGAGATCGATGATGTTGTCCTATGGTGATATATCATGATTATGCAAGATGAGAGTGCATTTGTAGGATGGATACATTGTTAGCATTAAAGAGGATATAAGAATTAGAGGGATCAACCCTTAAATCCAAGAAGATGCAAAAGTCCAACAAGTCCATTAGTTGTCAAGACTTTATTAGATATGCTGATAAATGATGATGTATTTCTTATCCAGGGATGGGAGAGATAAAGAGCATAAATTTCCTTATGTTTTATAACACACATAGGTACGATGCATCAAGGTATAAAGAACTAGGATGGATTTGCACCTAGTGTGATGGACTTTGACTTGAAAATTAGATAGGAGTACTCTTGTTCACACTTAAAAAATGAAACCTTATTCAGAATGCAATTAAGATATTCTAGACATCTTGGACCAATACATAAAAAGGAAAGTCTTACTATGTGGTCAACAAGACACCTAAAACATCCTCCCTACAAAAAAAGAAGCATGTATGATGAAGTTATTTTACAAAAACATCCAACAAGCACAACAGACAAAAAGATAATGATCGTTGCCCCATTCCTTCCACTCTAAATCTTTTTGTTTTGACATCATTGAGAGGTCATTGGAATGAGCACAATAAGATAAGTCAAAAAGACCAAGCTAATGTTCTTCGTACCGCTAGCCAAGACTAAACTATGGTGATGATTGATGTTGATGTCCATCATAGGAAGGTTGCATTTCTAGGAAATGTTGTGATTAGGTGATAATGAGATTTTGATTGGATGATAGGCTATTGATACTCTAAGTTGATCAACTTGCTGATTTACTGACTTAGACTTAAGACTTTGACGATTAGGCATTCACTTTTGAACTTGCTAGACTTTCTTCTGACTGACTCACCAAAGGATGAAGATGATGATGATTGATTTATTATGGGTGAGATTATTGTGGTTGAAAGGGAGATGAGACAGATGCACAATTTTGGGTATTTTCAAATGTTTTGAGTTTGTTTTTGGTATTTTGAGCTTTTTCAATGTTTTTGGTATTTTCGAGAGTTATGACCAAGGGACTAACTTAAAGACCTATCCTAGGGGTCTCGGGAGCTGATCCATAGATTAGCCTTGCCTATGTTATACACGTAGAGACCACGTAGTCCAACTGACGACAAACTTGATTGATGAAAAGATAGATAGGAAAACGAAGTGCCATTGTCACAGGTGCCTAAAGGACTGACCTAAATGTGTCTTAGGGGATGATCAAACATCAATGTTGCCTATGTTCAAGCTCAGAGATGATGTAGTTCTATTGGATGACTCTATTTTGGGTTTATAAAATTTTGACATGTTTTGGATTTTGATATGATTTTTAAATGTTTTTGGATTTTTTATATGATTTTCTGAATTTTTTTGGATTTTTCACATGATTTTGACATTTTGGATATGTACATGTGATGATATCAGTGCTCTATTTTGGAATTCTATTGAAAACGAAGCTAAGGCCGATTCATCAAATTGATGGATAAATGATGATAACATTGTTGAGGATACACAACAATGCAAGGATAGTGTTATGAAACAAAAGGATGATGATGAATTCATGATGATAAAATCATTGAGGATACACAAAAATGCAAGGATAGTGTTAAGCAACACAAGGATTGGGAAAGATATCTTGAGAGGATGAGGGATTGACTGGATTTTCATTGATTAGGATTTTGAAGCTTGATTTGGAACAAAATTGTTTTGAATGATTCGGTGTGAAAATAAAGTACATATTAGATGTAATTGATATTGATTGTTTAGATTGATGAAAGATAAAGCTTGATAAGGAATGTCTTTCTATCAAAATATGCCATGGGCTAGTGATTTGGATTGGCTCACAAATGCTTGACCAATTTGATTTCATGTTTTCCAATGTTTTAATCACCACATAAGTTAGAGGATATAGATCAAGATTTATTCCTGAAGAAAGATGCAAATATTTACCCCAAGTGTCTAGCAATGCAAGGAATGTCATGGGTGGATGGTTTAATAGGGGTATGGATGGATATGGTAAGCATGCAAAGGGTGCCAAGGATTATCTTTTGATAAGATAATGTGTTCAAATAAAGGATGCTCATTTGGATAAGGCTTCATGGCTCAGATAACATTGGGTAGGATAGGATCAATGAAAATGACCCATGTCAAGATTTTTACCATAAGAAAGTGTAAAGTGTGCACCAAACCTTCATGAAGATCAAGATAAGGTAGATAGATGGCAATGGGTTGGATAAATGGTTCGTGGATGAATGAATAATATGGATGGAATGCTAGCTTCATTTTGGATGCCATAAGATGCTTTGTCCTAAACTAGCACACATATATGCTCGATTCTACACATGATGCTTGTTTTCTAGGTTTTCATCATGGTACCTACCCAAAGTGCCACCGAAGTGGCTTTCACTGGAGGACAATTTTTATCTTTACTATTTTCAATCATTTTTCTAATTTTTTTGGATTTTTATATATTTTGATTTTTTTGTAGTTTTTGCTAAAAGATTTTAAGTTCATGTTAAATCACCTACTGGTTTTGATGTAGATGTTTCTGTCATAATGTGCCATCGATATCCTACTTGAAGAAGATGCTTTGCTAAGATACATTCACTTGAATGAAAATTTTGAGATTCGTGATCTACTTTGTTGATACCGAAGTTAACTTTGCCTTTGTGTGCACATCATGATAGAGTGAATTTTGAATCCTTATGATGAAGGGGTTTTGCCAACACATGGTCAATGTTAGAATTGTATATCATGCATAGAGGTATGGATGGAGTGTGTTTAGGAATAAAAGATGGATTGGTTGACAGTTTGGAACCTTTGACTCTCCAAACTTGGGAAGATTAGAAATGATGGGTGGATATAGAAGTGTGCATGGAATTATGACAAAAAACTTGATACACTTTTTATGTCGCTTGAGAAGCATGACTTTTCCTTTGTGGACATCTTTAATGGATAATTTCCCTTTTTCATTTTCCCCATAGTTTCTTTGACTAATGGTTTTTGATAGGGATCATTTGTATTTTTTAGTATCCATTTGTATTTGATTTGTCCTTCATTCTTTACAAATTCTTTCGTTTTGATAATGTTCTTCTTGCATTGATTCAAAACTGTATTTTGATGTTGGTCCCAATTTGTGGATGGGATGATGGGTGGATGAAGATTCATGATGTGGTTGGTTGTAGTATTGGCATTGATTTCATCATAAGGATTCTTCGTGCTCCCTATGTTGACATTTGCTTGAGATGAATTTGCCCCCAGTTTTATAGAGGTGTCATTGATATCTTTATATCCCTTGATTGTTGAATAGCCAAGGCCTTGATGCTTAGGATTGCCAATAATTCACACTAGTTCTAGGATACCTTGTTCATGCAGACCTAATCATTTGCCTTCATAATTCATCTGCTCAAAAAATTTATCTCCAATAGGATATGATTTATGTTGGAAACAAGGTGCTAATCCTTCTCTATTTTATCGTGGATCTTCAAAACTGATAACTTCTTCCTTGATAAGAAAATTTTCCCTTAAAAAGGTAAGTGATTGAAGTTTATAAGTGATCAGGTCCTCCATATGTGGGATAAATTTCCGATTGATATCTTTGGCTTGATCTTGTGAAATATCCGATTTTAATGCTTCTTCAAGAGATGTTGATGATTCCCTATCCACATAAAATCCTTCCTCATGATTCATTCCACAAGCTGTTTCTAGTTTACCACTTCTGTAGGAGCCTCCTTCATGACCCATTTCTAATGTCTCTTGATTTCTCCATATCTTGACCATGTGTATAAATTTTAAGAGTATGAGACTCTTGTTCTTGTTCCTTGGTAATGATATTAGGAGTATAATACTCTTTTTTTGAATGAAGATCATCTATGTGTCCATACAAAGGAAGAATCTCATGGGTAGATGGAGGGGTATGTGCTATATGGATATGATCATCATTTGTGGCATCTTGTATAGATAGGAGAGTGTCCATTAGATCATTGTAGTATCTTGGAGATATGAGTTATTCATCTTGATTTATGTTGGAATTTTTTTTGACATGCTTTGGATCAAGTTCTTGACATGGTTCAATTTCACAAGATGAATTTCTTACAAAGGGTTCTTGGACATCATCATTAGGCATGGTAAGTTGCTCTATATCCTCTTGATCCTTGAGTGGATTTGGATCAAGTGTGGAGTCAAATATTCTTTTACTATTTGAAATTGTGAGGTCAAAGGAGGTCAATATGTCTTGGGAAGGAAAATTGCTAGACCTTGGTGATGGATGTTGATCATGCTTTGGAATAAGTTCTTGTGATATGTTCTCTAACTCATTAGGTGATGTAGAGATATTTTCAACTTGATCATTGGTCGATGGATAGTGGATTATGTCAATAGGATCAAATATCATGAACACTCCTTGAAATAGATCACTAAAAAGTGGCTCTTGATGTATGGTGAGTTGATCATCAGATGGGGTAGAAACATCTTCAATGGAATCTTTGATGGAGAGATCTTAAACATTCTTTTCAACAATTGTGGCAAAGAGATTGGTAATGTCTTCAACCATAGGGTCAAGTAATGCTGACATTTCTTGAATTGGATCATTGTTGGGTATTATTGGTGGATTTTCATCAAGATTGAAAGGTGACTCTTGATACATGTTCATTTGATCTTTGGAGGAGATGGAAACATCTTCAAGGTGTTCTTTGATGGATAGATCTTGATCATTGTTTTCAATAATTATGGTGGGGAGGTTTTTAATGTTATCACTAGTGGTTGAACTCTGATTATTGTCCCCAATAGCTATTAGCTTTTGATCAATCAGATCTTGAATGAGATTTTTGAGTTGAATACAATTTGATGTTGTGTGTCCCTTGATTTTGTAAAAATCACAAAATTTCTTCTCATTGTACCTTGGACGTTTCACCATGGGCTCTTGATAATTCACATAAATGGGGATTTTAATGAGATTTTCTTGTATCAACCATTGCATGAACGATTCGATTGGTTCCCCAAGTGGTGTGTATTCTCGTTTGTTACCTTGTGAGATTTGTGCTTTAAATTGACCTTGTGGCCATTGATTCTGAAGATGTGGTGATTGATCTTTGAGATGTAGTGATTGAGTTTGTTGTTGATCTCGTTCATCCTGATATCCAATTTCTTGACATTGTAGATATTGTTCCTGATGTGGTTTTGGAGATAGCTCAATGCTTTGATTACATGGTTCAACCAATGGAAGAGTGTATTAATTTTGGGTGGATATGTCTCTTGGTGATATAAATCAATGTGTTTTTTGAGTGTAGCAATTTTGTTTCACAAGATTTGACCTTGACATTCTTGATATAGTTGACTTGGTTTTTTAGGAAGCAGATTTGGAATGCATCCTTGTGGTGTTTTCTTGGGATCATGGACAATTTGATTCTAGATAATGCTCTAATTCGATGTGATGTTTTCATTTGGCATTATAGGTTTACTTTGAACATTTTTGTGGTTGAGAATCATATTGCCTTGATTTAGGTAACTTTGATTTTGCATGGTGTTAGCTTAACCTGGATCAATACCTAGAGTTGTTAACATATTGTTTGGACATTGAAAAACATTTGAATGATTCGTAAACACATCTATCCCAAAGTTTACCAAGCGTGAATTTGAAATGCTCATGTTTGCTAAGATGGGATTTGGTATAGTCACAATTGGCATGTATGAATTTGGTGAGATGATGTTGTTTTGTGGAAGACTCGTGTATTGAGTGTTTGGTTGATAGATTTGTAGGTTTGGACTTTGATTTAAATCTACCATCAGGAAAGGTGTTCCAAACTTTTGACTAGGCATACTTACATTCGTTGTACGATTGATGTTTGTAGGAGATAATGATCCCATGTACGAATTGTAAAAATGTGATTTTTGATAATCAATCGGCATTGTAAGGCTTTGAAATTTCAGTTTGTTTAGATAAATCATGATGTATGGAGCAAGTTTATATTCCATGTTCTTCTTGTGTTTTGACCTTGTTGACCTCTGAGGAGCTTAGGACCGATAATGAGATGAAGGATGAAAGGGGTGAATGATATGGGTGTTTAAACTTTTAGGAAGTTTGGATCAATGCTATACTTTAGGAATTGATTTGATTTAATTTTGATTAAAGATAGTTTTACTAAGTGTGTTAAGATAAGCAAAGTGATAATGCACTTGTAAACTCTATCAAGTTGTGTTATCCTAGAGTAAACTCGTACACAAGATGATAGTTTGACTAAGTGTGTTAATTCAAACAAGGTGATAATGGATTGGATAATTTGACTAAGTGTGTTAAGCCAAACAAAGTGATAATGAACTTGTAAACCCTAGGAAGATGTGTTATCCTAGAGTAAACTCAAGAACAAGAGGATCATTTTACTAAGTGTGCTAATTTGACTAAGTCTGTTAAGTCAAACAAAGTGATTTTGGATTTTTCCTAGAAGTTTAGTATAAATGATGTTTGCAAAGTTTCCAAGAGTTGTTGGTGAGGTAATTTTTGACCAATTTTGATGGTTGAGAGGTGGATGAGAGTGATTATTTTGATCCTAAATAAACCTAAGAGAGACTTATTTACAAGACCAAGGTTTTGAAGAACATGCTTTTCCCTAAGAGTAGTTCAAACCAAAAGACCAATATTCTTATGGAAAACCATAAGATAGAAAATTGCAAGAACATGTGTGAGGTTCAATTGGAGTTAATCTTGATTAATGACTTGATTTTTATCACAAACATTTATTTCCTAGTTTTTCAATCTAAATGTCTATGTCTTAATTCCCTTTCATCCCACAAGGCCCATTATATGGAAATCGAGAAAATTAGGGCAATAGTTCCCTACTGTTGACTTTAGTAAGAGAAAGTTGTGTTTAAGTCCAAATTCTTAGAAGCCTCTAGGGATACGAATCCCAAGGACAAGCAATAGCATCTGAATTTGTTCAAGGGTATTTTCTTCTCCTAAAGGGTTTGAAATTTTGAGGATTTTGTGAATGTTTGTTTCAAATGTTTTGGATCCAAGAAAAGTGTTTAACTAACTCAAATATTGCACAATCCTAGGATGGAAAATAAAATATATGTTGAGTTCCCACTTGGATGAATCCAACTACGCTTACTCTTAGCGAATGATTAGATGCTTGACCACACTGGCTCCCCTCCATGACACACACTTCTTGGGTCAGCCAAGCATTAGTACCCATGAATCTCCCATGGCATACTTCTCATTTATACTAAGAGTCGTAAGAATGTGGGATGGCTTCGGAGGTTTGACCTCCTCACGCCAACAAATATTGGGATTTTTGGCCTCTAAACAAAAGTTCATAATAAGGGCATCTAGTTTAGGGGATGCAATGATAAACTCCTTGTGAGAGATCACCCAACCCTTCGAACAAGGGATTTATGCATCATAAAGATGCTAGGGGAGATTTATCATGCACCACTTCCCATTATTTATGATTTTCATCATAACTATGAATTTCTATAGCAGTTTGGAAGAGCTTGGCTTATGTTCGTTACCGCTTGGGTCATTCCCTTGGGGTGAGTACTTTTTCCCATCAAGGAAAGCCCTCTAAAGGTGGATAATAGTGAAGGAGTTCATTTGTAGTTTGACCACCTAATGCATTTAGGCAAGAGCACACACAATGTGTTTTCTTCACACTCACATGTTTTGTTCAAATTTTAAACCCAAATTGAAATGTGTGGGTGACTTTAAACAACTAATGTCAAAAGAATGCCTTTGATTTTCAAGATTTCCAAATGGCATGAGAAAATTGCATACACATTCAAGAGACACAAAGTGCAAAAAAAATCACAAGACAATGAAGGCACAAGTTCTTTTTACTCCCCAAAACAACGATGAGTTCATTTTAAATACCAAAAACAAGTGTGAAGTTGTTTGTTCAATTTTAACCCAAATCAAAATGCTAGTGAATTTCTAAGTTCAATTTTAACCTTTTGAAAAGATCATATCAACGGTTAATTTTAAACCTAGAAATGAAGTGAGTTGTCCTAAAACAGAAAATAAAAGCAGTAATGCATGCCCTCGGCTATTACAATAAGCATTTAAAAATTACTTTTCCAGTCTAATGAGAAATTATCCAACTCAAATGTGGTTGATATTTTTTGGATTTTCTTCACTTTCTTACTCTGTTATCTTAATGATCCCAATGTGAGAGAGTACCATTGATTCTTTATGCAAACTTTGAAGTTTCAGCCATATGCTGCCCTACAATATAAGTCAAATTGTATTCAAAAAGTAAGGAATATGTGGCATTCTTTCTAAGAAATTGTCCAATCAAATAAAAAATTTAGATCTGCTTAGAAAAAGAACAAATTCCAATGGAAAACCCCAAATATCAAGCACAAGATAAATGTGTAATCTGTAAAAGCCTGAACAATAGTAATTAAATTCTGCAAAGATTATATCAAATTTTTGTCATATACATATATAAGTCAGATTGCACAAAAAAGAAGTGATAAAGATTTGACAGAATATCAATCATAAAGAATAATATCATTCACACTCTACATAGGAAAATCACTAAGCTTCTTACCTGTCATAATAGCAACAAAGTTTCCATGGCCCACAGACTATACAAATAATAGCGCACAACTACCCCGCCCAAAATGGTACAATGATTTTGTTTAGAAAAAAATTGATAGTGCCCATCCCATCATTTATCGTTTTAGTCGTTTGGCATGTTGTTACATCGTCGTTCAATAGTTTCCTTTTGTTACTATTTACTAGCAGGTGTCTTTAAATCAGACCGATGGTTTCATTGCGAGAAAGAAGACAACAGTTGTTAAACATGTAGATTTGAAATTAATTACAACTATGAAGACAATCTAAAGATAGTATATTGTTAGGAGGAGCTAACAACATCATGAGGGACATTAAATGACAACAAATGATAGACGTATCTAACCTCAAACATTGATTAAACTAAAGGAGAAGTCCATATTTGCTGCCAAAAACAAATATTATCTAATCTTTGCTACACATCAGAAATACTTTCTCCACTATAAAATACGTCATAGCTTGCCAGCATATTCTGAAATAGATATGGATATGGATGGTGCCTTTTCTCAAATTCCTAGTGTTTCCATATTTAGCTATCTCTTTTTTGTATCTCTTCAATAAATCAAGAAAGATACCATTCCCTTAAATGAAAATAAACAAGGACTTGAAAACATTCAGGGATGGGTGATATACTTAATGGATTGAATGAGTGCATTAATGAATGTGTGATAGAGGATAGTAACTATGCCTTAACCTACACGCAGATAGTTGCCAACCCAAAGATTTTCCCCTATTACTTTCAAACTAGCACAAATCACGCCTATGGAAATCTCAAAGCTTTAGTTGAAGTTAAAGTTCAAAAGTCCATGATGGACATGTATGCAAAAGCGGAAGCATAGAACAGGAACGTCGACTGTCTGACGAGTTTCCTCAAAGAGACGCAGTTCTAAGCACATAATAGATTCAATAAAAAAGGATTTTAGAAAATTTTGAGCCAATGCAATTGGCAGGTGTAAAAATTGAATTTTATAGCCTTTGCCGGCATCCTCCTTGTGCCAAAAAATGGAGTTTTGTAATAAACGGTATGGAAATCTATTAGAATAGCGAAGTTTTGTCAGATGTTATAGTTCCCTCCCCATGATATCATGCCAAACTAAATCAAGTGATTTAAAAAAAAATGCCACCATGATCACTAATCAATACAAAAGATAAAATGTAATATCTATTCAAGGAAAATAAATTAAAAAGTTTTTGAGAGGCTAGATAAAAGTAGACGGCATTAAGTAAGGTTTAAAGAACCCCATGCAAAAAGAACTTTGTTTATTGACCTTTCCCTTATCCAATTTGGTGAGCAGCTTCCTTTTTCTTTGAGTGTGAGATATTTTCTGGAAGTAGAGGTTGGTACTCATCTTCCTTCGACATTAACTCATCAATTTAGCTTACTAAAATAATCATCAAAAATTTTTAATGGAAAAGCTATTCTATTCCTTCAAATATTCGAGTTAAATGAGGCTATGTAAGACATGAACAGAGCATTGAACAAAGGGTTACATGGATCAGTGAAAGAATGAGGAAATTGTGGGAACTTGTGACAAACATAGACAAGCAAACAAACACTACAAACACACTAAATGAGGTAGTTGAATATATCAATCTCCTTCAAAGACCAGTCCAGGAACTTACTGAAAGTTAGTCAAATTGCACCTACTCTAGCACTCATGCTATAGAAAATAATCGGATAAAATAGCAAGCTGGGGGAGGCTATAATGAAACTCAGCAATTTGTAAGAAAGGACAAAAGTTGTTTCATTCCAAACTACTTTGTAGATGAGTCTACTATTGAGGCCTATGCGGGAGCATTTAATCAATCAAAACCACCAGTAGAGGCAGCTTTGCAAGAATCATATAGGGGTGTATTAGAAAAAGATTAGACTGTCTTCAACATAAGTGCTTTATGGCTGGGGTTGGAGCCACTATGGTGACTTAGGTTTAGCTGATTAGAGATGACTGATTTATTGCAGAAGAGGTGGCCAACGTGCGTTTCTTGAATTAACAAACTAAAAAGAAACAAAGAAGAGCTTCTATTTTAATGGGACAAAAGTAATCACTTGGAAAAAGGGTGTAAACTATGATAATTTGATAGCTACTCTAGGCTGTGTTATTGAAGACAATGTTAGAGTATTGGAAGAACATGACAAGCTATCATATTAGCTAAAAAAATGATGAGAAAGTATTACATACAACAATAATATTTAATGTCATGGTAGAAGATTTATGTCCTATCATATGACAAGGCTGCAACATTAAAGATTTTAATAGTAATGAACATAGAATAAATACCATAGCAATTCTTTTAAATAGAAACTAAGTTACTGATTCATTTGATTTGAATATAAATTCTGCATTATGTTATTTCAAAGATTGAAAAAATAGAAAAAAGTTTTATAAACCCTTAAGGGATAGGAAAAATACAATATTGAGCTCACGGGGGCCCTCCTTCTAGCATCATTATGTGGACATCAAAATCTGCAAATGGCTAAAATTCTAACACACCATTAGCATGATTAGTATTTCAAAACAAAGGAAATATTCAACATCCATATGAGATAATCCAACATGCTTTAAAATGTAATCCAATAAGAAGATAACTAAAGCATATAAAAAAAAACATGATGCATACCTATCCCATATTGGATTGGTGCCACTTTGTTGTGTGGAAAGTAGCCCTTTCCCAATCCTTGATAAGCTCAATGATAAAATGCCTTGAAGATGCTATGAAGTGGATAAAATTAGCTCTCAATGTGAAGAAAGTAACTTTTCTCTAAATTGTGGATTGTGGATGATTGAAATGAAGGATAACCTCTCCATTTATAGAAGAGTTTGATGAGAGAAGAAGCAAATGGGATAAATGTCGGATAAATACCCAACCAATAGGAAGAAGCCACTTGTCACCATGTGAATGGGACGAGGATGTGAAATTTTTGATGAATGTTCCCATAATGTATAAATTTGAATTTTGAAAATGTTGAAATGACAAGGTGGAGGGAGAGTCAAACGGAGTAATGGCCACTTGGCTCAATGCACAAGGACTTGTAAGGTGAAATAAATGTCTTGTTGGATGGCCTGAGTCCACTTGGATTTGAATTCAAATTTGAGAGAATATTCTCTATTATTCCATGTTCAGAGAAAACAAAGATTTAATAATTTAATCTATTTTCATGTGCAAGTGGAAAAAACTAGAGGATGAGACTTACATTAAGATTAAGATTAATCATGATTTAGTTAAATTAAGAGAGGATTAGGGGATTTGACCTATTTGATTTAGTTTTATTGATTAAAATAAATCAAAAGGAGATGGAAAGTGATTTAGACATAGTTAAATAAATATTTTGATTTATTTAGCTAAAGGACATGATGAAAGTATTAAAGATGATTTTATTTAATTTAAATGGAGGAATTTATAGATTAATCAAATAAAGTGTGTTTATTTGATGAATGGAAAAATATGACCTAATTAAATGCATGATACCAATTTTGCATGTCTACAGATACCACAAAGCCAACCAACTTACCTTGTGGTATACTAAAAACACATTTTGGGGATTTAAGGAAATCCTGAACTATTGACACTTTTGGAAGACAATCTCTAGATGGTGAAAATGATCATCTTTTTATTCGGAGAAAATGGTTAGGTCATCCACATATATTAGAATGATCTCATTGATTAATCCTTTGAAGGTGATATCCATCACTTGTTGAAAAGTGGCACCCACATTGGAGAGTCTAAAGGACATCTTTTCATATATGAACATCCCCCACTTAGTAGTGAACATTGTTTTGTGTTGGTCCTCTTCCTTTATATAAACTTGGTTATACCTCAAAAAACCATCAAGAAATGAAAACATCTCTAATCTAGCCACAATATGTAGAATATACTCCATTGAAGGCAAAGGGTAGTTATCTTTTAATGAGGCTTTATTTAAGTCTTGAAAGTCCATATAGAGTTATATGTCACCATTATTCTTTTGTACTAGGACCAAATTAGATACCTAGGTGGAATGTTTGATCGGGTATGTGATCCTTGATTTAATCAATTTTGTAAGCTCCTATACCATTAATGCTTCTACTTTCAAAATAACTAACCTTTTTATTTTATTTGTATCAAATGGGTTTTAAGACTTCAACTAAGTCAATAGTATGTTGGACGATGCCTAGATTGTATCTTTTGAGATTGTCATAGTTCTAGGCCACAACCCTATCGTATTTAGCACACAAGCCTTTCAACCTTTCCTTGTCAATTATGAACAATTCCTATGTGATAGTTTGGCTCAAACATGAGAAAATGGTCAAAGAAAGATCCTTGATGTAGCCAATCGTTGGGACCTTCTTCCCATCTAATTGCATGATCCCTTTCTTAAGAGTCTCCTATTTAAGATTTAGGGCATTGGCCACTTTTTTGGGCATGAGCATAGTACTAGCTCCTAAATCAATCATATTATTGTGTAAAAGCTTATCTCCCATAATCAGAATTAAAAAGAAAGGAGTGGGCTTAGGTTTGCTTAAATTTTTCAAATTTGTATTGTCTACGGTATTCATGTATGTCATAGCTCTAGAGGGTTGGGGGTCTGATGCATGCCCTTTTCCACTATCTTGCTTGCATGGTGGGATTGTATCCACTCATGGTGACTGTTATTACTTTCTAATGCATTTGGGTGAAGCCACAATAGTGGTTTACAATTCAGGTGAGGAAGGAAAACTCACAAAAAATGACCCCAAAGAAAAAAAAGTGATTTTAGGGGTTCGTACGAACCTACTGGTTCAACCGAACCAATAAGGGGTTCTCTCGAACCAAGGTTCAAGTGAACCCCTTTGAATCTTGGCAGCAAAAAAAAAACAAAAAAATGCATAGGAAAGGGGTTCAAGCGAACCACTTTGAAGGTGATCACTCAAACTAGCGTTCGCTCGAACTTGGCTTCGAGTGAAACCTAGTTTGAGCCAACCCCTAGAGGTTCGCCCAAACCCCTATGGGTTCATACGAACCCCCCTTATCCCTCATCCCCCATCTGAGACACAAAAAAACCTAAATTTTGGCACTTTGGAGATTAGGTTGAGGATGAAAATGGAGGAATATTCACAAACCCAACTAGAATCAAGTAGTCCTTAGAATGAGCTATCCAACGAATGTAATTTTAATATATTTTGGTTTTATTATGTATGTGTTTTTTTAGTTTTATTAAACATAGGTTTTTAACCAAAAATCAAGCTCTCTGTTTTGCACATGTGAAAAAATGGCAGATTATCAAAATATATTTTTTTTAAAATATGTTCATGCTGGGTATTGATTTCCTTGACCCATAAAAAAAATAAAATTGAATTTTGATACATATAAAAAAAGTTATGTTGTATACAGTCCGCCTATGTCTAAATTGCAATTGGTTTGACTTCAAAACTTGATTAAGGAAAAAATATTCAATAAGAAACTATGAGACCAAATGAAAGTTCTAGATATCATAGTTAAAAATTGAAATTCGGAAAAATTAGAATTTTATCCTTCATACAAAAAAAATTATGTTGTATACGGTGAGCGTCACTTTTTAAAAATGTTGTTTTCTTAAAAAAAACAATTTTTGTAGCAGATAGAAAAACAAATCCAATTTGATTCCAAAAACTTTGAAAAAAATATTTTTAGAATCTACAGAGAAAATGTGACGAGACTCTAGTTTGCATCATCTTCAAATTGCTCACGGTTTAGCTGCTATAGATTCTCGAATGTGAAGATTTAGTTAAAAATAATTATTTCAGTGTCCAGTTTGGCCAAAAATTGTAAACCGCTATTGTGGGATCACCCCTCCTAGAGAAATATTTTCTACTTTGGTATTGATATAAAATCTCACAAAGATATGTTAGTGTTTTCCTTCTTTAGATGCTCCACCACATTAAGCATTCTGACTGGCAGGACCTTAGGCTTAAATGGTGGTATTTAGTTTTCTATTAGAAATACCAGTCTGACATAGTTTTGCTGAAGGCCTTGTCCATATCCTTTTGTGGAAATGGTGGAGTTTGTGACTGTTGAGTGGGTCGCATCTATGAGGCTTGATACTTTTGTGGCTATGATTTTCGTGGATGTAGCCACTATGGTTGTGATTGTTGTGGAGTTTGTTGTAGGTACTCTTTCGCAAGTCTTATGTTGGGTCGCATATTGTAATCTAAATGTACCTATGGAGCATTGTTGTTGAAATATCATTTGCAAATATCACATCTTCCACTTCCATACAAGAATTTTTTTTTGGGTCTGGTGAGATATCCAACTCTTGCTCTAAGGACATCCCCTATGTCTATGCTCTAAACCAATATTTCTCCATTCTGAAAGATTTATAATCTTTTGCATTTGAAAACATACCTTGGCCTCTTTGTTATGTGATCTTTTGTTGAAGATTTAACCTCATACAATTTTGGGGTGTATGGATATCATTACATGGGAAGAACCATGTATTCTAATCTTCTACCATGTTGTTCTAGCTTGGTACCAAATCATTTTTTGGGTTGTGGGTATGTGCAGGATCATCATGGAAAAAATAAGCCCTTAAGTGGCAATAAAAAGACAAAAAATTAGAGTTAGACAACTTGACCTACAAATTTGAATAAGTTATCTATATTATTTCAAAAAAATGTAAAAGTAGAATCTGTAGCAAATTGAATGTAGTTTTTAAACTACTAGACCTTTATTTATTTTTTTAAAATCTATTTGGTGAAAATTTGAAATTTCAATGCAGTAGTATTTAAATTTCAGGGTAAAAATAAGAAGTAGGTGTCTGTCTGACCACCCTAACCACAATAAAATGATAATAATTTTTTATAAGCTTTTATATATAAGTAGAGGACTCATGTGCTGATGTGATGCATATTTTTTTATAATTTTTTTCTAGGTAAATAATTAATTATGAATTTTTTATTACAAATTTTAAAAAAAATAAAAGCTCGTCTGTCTAACCACCTTAACTTGGTCAAAAATTCATGAAATTCAAATTTTTTTTTTTTTAATCCTATAGTACGCAAAGCATAGAATGTGAAACATATTTCGGATTCAAAAAATGAGATATTGTTTGAAAGTTATAGATGTTTTTCAATCAACCTATCAATCAAGACTTTATTCGTAATTCTAATAGAAAATGAATAATAATTATTTATTAAATTCAAAGTAAAGCATAATTGATATTGGTGGAAAACTGAGAATCTCCTCTAAAAACCCTTTTCGTTTCATCAATTTTAGGTAAAAAAAAAGTCGTCAGCCACATGGACCATCATATGGCTTACATATCGCCACTTTTTGGCCCATCATGATCCCGCACATACCCTTGTTCTTGATAGTTTGAAGCGACATGGTGATCGAGACTATTAGGCTCGTAGACACCTATTGATGATTAATTTATTTTAGAGTTCCTTGGTATGTGTTCTACTAATAAGGTGACATTCCTCCTTGGTATACATACATGGATGGTGGTAGTGAAGCTGATTTGATAGGGAGCAGGGTGGAGGTACTAAGAGTTGCTTCCTCTTGTTGTCTACTAGAGATTTGTGTAAACATGGGCATTGACGACCATGGTGGAAGCTTTCCTATGTAAACTAAGTTGTTCTCTACTCGCACAACCAAATCATATATGTTAGGAAAGGTATCCCCTCCCATTGACTATACCATAACTGCGATGTCTGAGTTGAAAGCCTCTAGATAGAACATGACACCATAACTACTAGAGGCCTGGATATCATGAGAATCCTCAACCAAGTTTTGTGAAACTTGGTGTTGAAGTCTATCATTGTCTCTTGTAGGGCTCTCTTAATAGTGATCAATTATTGTAGCAAGGAGGAGAGATCTCCTTTCTCTAAGAAGTGCTCGAACAATTTTTCTTCGAGTTGATCCCAATATCGGACGGAACCAGAGGTCAAGGATCTATACCAGTCTTGATCATTTCCTTTGAAAAACGCAGCTATCAATCTGAGTGCCACATTTTCTTCCATGATTTTATGGAATCTACAGACCTTCGCTATGTTGTGGAGATATTTGGAATGGATTTTAAAATCCTCCTTAGTAAACCTCAAAATTTCTATAAGAGCATTGGTAGGTATGATGGGTCACACATTTGGCGGCATGGGTGGAAGTAGCAGACTACCAATATCCTAGGTTACAAAATTTCTAGGAGTGAGAGCACATAAATGAGCCTTTAAAAAATAGATTCCTATGGATAGGGTAGACAGGTATTCTGTTTTGGAAGGTTTGGTGTCTTGGGGTGATGGATAAAGCTTTAAACTCTGAGTTGAGACTTATCACTCTATTGCTCTTAAAAGGTGATATGGAACCTGTAATGCATTTTCTCAAAGGTGTCGAAGCAGGTAGTTGGGAGTACTAGAAATTGACTCTTGAAGGTGCTCCCATTTGAACTCTGGGAATGAGATTGCTAGCCTCTCTAGTTAGTCTGATTTATAATTTTTTCCTAAAAAACTAATCCGGTGTTTGTAAAAACAAGGTCCAACTAGGCATGCCAGAAAAAGAACTGTTGCTCATAAAAGATTGTGCCTCTTTGAATAGCCTTATGGGAAATTTAGTGAGTGGGGGACCAAATTTTTTCGTCACTGAATAACCTTTGAGATTATTATAGAAGTAGACTCTTCTCTATGTTTTTGGAAAAGGGGAGAAGAGAAATGTAAAGAAAATAAAATACATGTCGATGCATCAAATTTTTTACAATATTTCAAAATTTAACAATTTCTTACTCCTCATGAAATAGAACAACATTCCACAAATCCTAAATTATTGGGAAGAGAATAGATAACTAAGGCTAGAGAAAGGATAGAGCAATCATTCAAATCTTCTTGTGGGAAGTATCCATTAAGGTTTGATAGAAATAAGGAACCCTATATTTAACGAGGACTTTTGGATCTTTACATAACCCTTTCTCTTTTATAGTATAAAATGAAATATAATGTAACCTTCATAGAAAATAAAAGGGTATAATGAACATGATCTAATTTATGAAAGATAACATCAAGCATAAAATATAATCAACATATAAAATAATTATCAAGACTATCTCAGTAAGACTTGACATAGAGTATTCAACATAAACAATATAAGGGAAAGAAATTCATGATAAAGGCAATAAAATTCATGATCTCAAAGTTTTCTTCTTGATAATATTTGTTTTTGCATTAAATAAACTAAAATAAAAGTTCAAATGCCAATCCGATTAATAGTCTTGACAAATAAACATGCCACATAGTGTAACAGTGCTCTGTAAAAGTCTTATTTTTGAAAAATATATTGTCCTAAAACATATCTCCAAAAGAATCTAGCTATCTCCTCTATGCTGTGAAACCCCTTCAATAGAAAGAAGAAGGAGCCTCTACCGAGACAAATAGAGATGAAAAATTTCCATGTGTCTATGCCTAATACACTATAATCCGATCTATTGTCTAATTAGATCACAACAACCTTTGCTCATAAAGTTCGAGTTGCTCCATCAATGGCTCTAGATCTTGTAGAAGTTATGTCAAGATATGCTGTCAGAAGACAACCAGATTATAGAACATAATGGAAAAATATGATCTGATCGTGTACGAGGAATGATGATGTCATCCCAAAAGTCCAACCCAAAAAGTAAGAACTTTGTTGCACTATCTGTAGAAGATATAACCCGCCTAATGAAATTGCTGATGTGGCAAGAATTCAGACGATATTTGAATTTGTGAGAATATTTTTGGAGAAAATCCCCGCCAGGAAGACACATGTTCCAATTCTAGCCTGAAAGGAATATGATATAAAGAAAAGTTGCACAACCAGCATGTGGCACATTGTGCATTTTTCTTTAAGAGTAACTTTTAGCCTTCAAGTCACGATATGAACATGATGTGAAAAAGAAGTAAGGTCTGAAAGAAGAATTGCAAGGGTTGAAAACATTGAAGGAAAAATTTTGCTCCATAGTTACTAAAATTAGAATTAAGCTTAATTTAAACTTCATATCCAATATTGTTAGTTTCACTTTAATCTTGAACACACCTTATTTTTTTTCAAGTGTGTTTGGAGCATACAATTATAATTTAAATGAATGTCTTAAGGTACTTAAGTGCATGAATTTTTACCACTATAATAATCATTTTAATGGCCAATCTCATTATATAACATTTCCTTCTAATTACCATGATTTATATCTTGGTAATTCTAATAGTACCATTTATGACTAGATTCATGATAATTTGTGAGGTTTTTTTCAAATTACTTGATGTATTTTGACAATTATAATAATTAATTGCAAATAAATGAACCATAAATTTTGTGCACTTTAATCAGATGAAATGGTTTTTCAATGATATTGAAATAATTATGCTCATGTTTTAACATAGTCTGAGTAAAAATCAGTCACATATATGTTCACTAAACCTTGAACAACTCAACGAAATTTTTAATATCCCATTAAACTAAGGAAAATAAAGGGGATGAGACAATATGGTGGTACTTAGAATAAATCTATTATGGTAATTTTAAATTAAATATAATTATGTTATTTTATCAATGCACAATTATTAGAACTTAATAACATATATCAATAAGTATTTTCATCAAAAAAAATAATGTCATCCACCTATGATACATGAATAAGAAAAATATAAATTTTTCAATATGACAATAATTGCATGTGTTGACTAATATTTGATAAAATAATAGATGGAACACTAGTACTTATTAAAATTGGTCTTATGTACAATATTCTATAAATAAAAGAAACTTGTTTCTCATGGTTTGTTATGATTATATAGATTGATGTTTTCTTTTAAAATAGGCATGATAATCTCATCTAACTATGAATAATTAATTAAATGTAACTTACTTCTTGTATTTTTAGAGTGACTTGTTATGGTTTAGGAAAATAGTGTTTTTCGATTTGTTTTTTACCACTCCCACATGCCAATGGTGGCCCCCCTCCCAATAAATGAGCTTCATTTCTTCTTAGTTTAACTATAAGAAAAATATCAACTTTAAAGGAAAATAAAAAATAAGAGTGAAAACATAAGGAAAAAGAAACAAATAAACATAAAAAAAGAAAAAATAATATTATAAAATTTCAAATTTTCTATAGATTTTAAACAACTCTACTAACTATTGAAAGGAAAAAAATTGTTGCTCTTATGGTTTAGGACATAAAACAACAAGTTTTCTAACACATTTCATTCAAGGAAACCTTAGAGATCTCAATCCAAGGATAAAATGAAAGGAAGATATCTACTAAAGGCTATCCTACGGTGTGATTAAAGACTAAAGAGGGGTTCACCACCAAGCTAGGGCTTGGAAAGACTAGTAACATGCAAGATCTAATGAAAAAACCTAATGCTATGTAAAAATCAATGAAAGAGCTAGAAATGAATGTAAATCAGAAGAGTAAACTGATAAATCAAAGAGGTGCACTAGGAAACCTATAGAATCTTGGAACAAGGTCTGGAATGTTGAAAGTGCTAACTTTAATGCTAACTAGGACTCATACGCTATACTAGGTGATTTCATCCCAAATCAGGGTTTTTTGGGCAAGAGAAAAAACCTAGTAGTGATATGTCTGGAGCTTTTGAAATCTAGAAAATGTCCTATATAGGGACTCATACACTAGAAGTGGCATATCCATCCTGCTCTGATTTTCAAAAGGTAAAGATCTAAATCTTCTCTCCTATCTCTGCTCTTCCTTCTCAACTTCATTTTTGGATAAAAAATGCTAAATTTTGTTCTGTAGATATGTTTTAGTGATCTTGTAAACAAGGTGACAACTTTGACAACTTGACAAATTTTCTCCAATCAGGCTCTTCAATGAATCTTCAACTTAAATCTACAAATAAAACATCAAAGAGAGGGGAAAATGTTTTTTTGTTAGTGGATAGGGGTTTGCTTTGGTCAAACCCTATTTTGGTAATCAAACCTTGAAATTAAATCAAATAGAAAGGAGGAATGATGAATGAAGAAAATACTATGTTGCAACTCACCAAACCCTTGAATAGGATGCTACAAACATGTAAGAAATGGCTACAAATGATGTATATCTTGACTCTTGCTTAAATGATATGGATCTTGACTTGAATGATTGCTTGAATCATAAAACCCTACATCACAAGTTTTATCTCAAACATAAACATGATGCATGATGAATTTGACATGATGCTTGATTCTTGAATAATGCTCCAAAATGCTTGATAACCACTCTTAAAGGCTCTTTTAAAATCTTGTAATAAGAAATTTATAGAATGCATGAATAATTGAAAGCTTAGGATAAAATATGTGAAATAACCTTGTATTTATACTTGTTTATGCCAAATTTCCAAAATTTACAATACTACAAGCCAACATCAGATCTAGGATAATAAAGCTCCACCATGAATTTGAATTTAATTTAGGTCTAAGCTAAGCATGACTCATGTGCCAATTAGGGCATATGAGTCCCATTAGGCAAAGCTTAGGACACATTTTTCAAGAAATACTTAGATTAATGTGAAATCCAGATTGAGGCCTTGAAACTTAGGTGGGACCCATATGCCACAAGTGGCCTATGAGTCCCAAATCACTAAATATGGGCCATATAGTTCATAAACATTAATTTATGATTGGTTATTTGATATATGTTAGGATTATTCTCTAAAAGATGCATTAATTAAGGCTTATGGATAGGTATGTGCAAGATCCTCATGGAAGATACATGCCCTTAAGTGGCAATAAAAATTTAGAAAATCAGAGTTAGGAAACTTGACGTAAAAATTTGAATAAGTTATTGATATTATTTTAAAAATATGTAAGAATAGAATCTATAGAAAATTGAATATAGTTTATAAACTATGAGGTTTATTTATTTAGTTTTTAAATCTATTTGGTGAAAATTTTAAATTTCAATGCACTAGTACTTAAATTTCACGGAAAAATAAAGAAGTAGGTGTTTATCTGACCACCCTTACCACAATAAAATAATATTATTTTTTTTATAATATTTTAGATATAAGTAGACGACTCATGCACCGATGTGATGCATATTTTTTTTAAATTTTTTTCCAAGTAAATAATTAATTAGGAATTTTTTATTATAAATTTTTTAAAATATAAAAAATTGTATGTCTGACCACCTTAACTTGGTCAAAACTACATGAAATTCATTTTTTATTTTTTTAATCCTATATTATGCAGAACATAGAATGTGACGCATACTTTGGATTCAAAAAATGTGATACCGTTTGTAAGCTATAGATGTTTTTCAACCATCCTATCAATTAAGACTTTAGTCGTAATCCAAATAGAAAATGAATAATAATTATTTATTAAATTTAGAGTAAACCATAATTTATAATGGTAGAAATCTGAGAATCTCCTTTAGAAACCCTTTTCATTTCATCAATTTTGGGTAAAGAAAAGTCATCGGCCACATGGGCCATCATATCACTTACATATCGCCACTTTTTGGCCCATCATGATCCTGCACATACCCCGATGCTAAATAAGGCCAAATAAGGCATAAAGAAGTCCAATTTTACTAGGGAGGGCCCAAAAAAGTGTGAAAATGTCAAGGATAGCATATTCCTACACTACAGGTATATAAATATTTTATTGAAAACTAGTCATTTAGAAATTATCTAAACCCTTTGCATATTAGTTTCAGTTTTTTTTTTTACTTTCACTAATTCCCTACATTTCTACACTAAACATTTAAAGACTACAAGCATCATTTAGAAATTGTATCCCTTGAAATTCATGCAAAATGTGTACTTGCATCTAGACCTAACAACCTATGCTACTCTATCCTATGGACTTTGCACGATTATTTTTAGTGATTTTCATCCTCTAAAAAAAATTATCTCATGACTCAATCATTTTGTGGAGATATTTATTTATTTCACAAGTTATTATACACAAACATGTTTCAAAACTCCATTATACAAAAAGTAGTAAAATCTAATCTCATATCTATATGCTTCTCGAGAAATATAATTAATGATCTTACAATAATGTAAATTGTCATGAGATGTGTTCAAATCACAATGAAATATTACAATGGGATGGGGAGGCATAGATTTCTCTAAAATTTCATAATTTGAGTGTTTGATAAATATAATTTCAAATAGGATTCCTACCTTTATTTTTTATGCCTTCAAATTGATGCTACATGAATTGTTTGTATGAATTTTTTGAAGGATTTCCCTTTCTCCTATGTATGTGAAAATTGATCTAACTAAAATTTCCTTTCATGCAATTGTAATATTTAAATATAGTTATTTGGAGCTAAATTAACATCATGTGGTGGACTTGCAATTTGTAAATTAGATATTTGATAATCCCATCTTTCTAAAATGAGTGGGAATAATTTATATCCATGTTTTTAAAATAAAATTATTTTCTTAAGGGGTTGAAACTATCATGAATATTTTTATGTGTGAATTGTAGCAAGAGGATTCAATTATGTATCTATAACCAATAGGGATACTTCAAGGAAATTCATGATATTGTGATTAAATTTATATAGCTACATTTGACAGTTTTACTATATTAAGTGGTTTTTAATGACACTCTATTATAAAAAAATATAGATTATTTATAGAGATATTATTGTCTTGATTATATGAAAGACAACAAGGGCTCGTACCAATTAAAAAATATCCATGAAGGCCCAACAAGGGGTTCATAGAAATGAGATACCCAAAAAGAAAATAAAAAAATGACTAATAAACCAACAAGAAAAACATAGAGTGCAAGACAAAACCAGTTGTGGACCAGAGTAGCTACTAATCTCCAAGAATCTTAAGGCCACTAATGTCCTACAACTCCTTAGCCAGGAATTGAAGATTATGATCAAATGATAGGGATCCCTTATGTGTAGGTTGGTTCTCCTATATATTGGATTGAGTAGGGATACCCTCCCTCTTACTTTTTTTCTTCAAATGAACAACATCATTACCAACCTCGGTTGTCCTTTTACCATGGTTGATGTCAAGTTATTTATGAAAAACTTGCATGGTGACCATAGTATTCTTGACAATCTCCTTGATGTAATCCATAATTTCTTAGAGACACTATAGAGTTTTATCTTGATTACTATGCATGGTGTAAATTTCCTCCTACAAATTTACCTATCATCATTTGTACCCACCAAAGCTCTAATCGTATTCAACTCACTCTCCCAATTCACCCATTTATCAAAGGACCTAGTGAGGGAGGATAACAGATCCCAACGACCACCATCTTCAACCTCACCTTGTAAAGAGACCTTTTGCTTAAGAAATTTCTCTTCTAGCACTTAGATTTTGTCCTTAGCCATGATGAGTTGGGATTGGAGCCACTTAATAATATCATTCTAAATTTTGAAAACCGTTGAAAAATTGTTCAAATTATGCCTTAATGGAACACAAGAAGCATAAACATCCTTATCCAAGTGAGGTTCTTTGAAGGCCCCATCCAAGTTAACACATAGGTTGGGGGATCTTTGATGGTTGGGTGGATTAGCGGTTAGTGGAATTTTGAAACCTTAGACACATCTTTGTGGAGAGGGGAGCTAGGAAGGGAGTTTCCAAGGGTAGGTATCGAACACTCATCATCAGAGTTCTCAGAGTTATTGGATCTAGAGGTAGAATGGGGGTGGGATTGGGGAATAAAACACATTTTTTCGGGTTATGATTGGGGTCCTTGGTAATAGAGATTTTACCACATGCCTTGGTAATTCTACGAGTGGTGGGTCAAGTCTCCTTATTGCCACAAATTGAAAGGGGGCCCTCTAAGGGAATGACAAGGTTTATAATGACCAAGGTTTTCATTTTAACAAAGGCTAGGGAAGTAGAGCAAGTAGCTTGGTGGCAGAAAAGATAAAATATTAACCCTTGATGAATGGGAAGGGTTTTACTCTTACCTTAAACAACCCTAATAGATTGTTACAGAGAAGAGAGAACCCAAAAATCAAATTTTATTATGACATTATATCTAAAATTATTTAACATGGGAAAGAGGTAGGTGGAAAGTGATGAAAGAAACCTTCAAAAGTAACCTTCATTAGCACCTCTATAATATTGGTCCACACCCCAAGAAGGTTAGCTCTATTAAAATAATTTTACAACTTATTTAATTTTTCACCCTCCTTGAGGAAGCTATCCATGTCTTCGAGATAATGCCCCTTTGACTTCCTAGGAATATAGACCCCATCCAAAGAGAGCTTTGTGACCTATACAATTAGCTCCATATTAACATGGAAGGAAAACTCACTAGTGGTGGTATTGTCCTTATTCTAAGATTTTTCAATTTCAATGGAAAAATTGATGTTGTTCCATATAATTACCTCAACAAATGAGGCCAATTTACCACATTGGAGAATGCAACATAGATTTTGACACCACAAGACTCTCTAACACTTCTATGGTTTTTCACCTAAAAGGGAGAGAGGGATGCCAAAATGGCAATATTCACATCCAAGATAAATGTAGTGATGGATGTAATGTATTTAATTATGATTTATAAATGAAAAAAAATGAAAAAAAATGATTTATTGATGCTAATCCCAAGAAATGCAAAGTGCTAGAAAACATAGTGTTGTATTTAAAAACACCTAAAAAGATGAATAGGAGTGTAAATAAAATAGAATAGAGAAGAAGAACAGAAAGAATGCACATGGAAATGCATTTAAGACTAGAATGAGAGCTAGAAATGCTACTGAATCTAAAATTTTGTCCTAAGGGGACTAACTTTCCATTGTGGGCAACTTACTCCCAAATTTGGAAAATTGCATCGGAGCCCATTTTAGCCAAATGGGTATCCAAATCTACAAAGAACTCCAAAAAAAAATTCTAGTGGGACTAAGTCACCACTATTGGTGACTTAGGCCACTTTGGCATTTTTGAAAGTGGAGCCTAAAGCCCTCGATCTACATTTACATCTTCTCCAAGTATCTGGTTCTAAAAACTCTTATTTTCAGAAGTATAAGAGACTTTTTATAGATAATCTACCCTAGCCAACAAGGATATGTCTTCAATGGGATTTTAAGCCATTCTTCAATGATTTACAAGCCTTCAATTTACCTAAATATTTAAACACACAAAGAGACGAAGAGAAATGTTGATTGTTAGGGAGTGTTGGTTCTCCTTAAACCCCTTTTAGATAATTAAATCAAGTGATGAAATAGGATAATAAAGCATGAAATATAAGACAATGGAACTAGTACCTTGCCATGAAGATAGATCTTGAGTTGCTGCAATAATTGTAGAAGATTCAACCCTTGAATGCTTGCTTGATAACTACGAATTCTCAAATGCTACCTTGCTTGAGAAGAGTGGTGGATGAAGGATGAAGAATGAATGCATAATCAACTAGTTAGGGTAAAAATGAGGGGAAAACCCTTTATTTATACATGTTGTGCCCTAATTCCCCAAAAATAACACATCATAGGCTAAGCTTAGGGTTTAGGAGACAATATCCCACCAAAATTTTGAGGTAATTTTTATTTTTATACCACAAGAGACCAAGTCGCCCAAGGTGGTGACTTAGTCCACTTGGGCAATTTCAAGTGGATGTTAGGAATTAAAAGGTGATTAATGTTGCTTAACGAGATTATCTTCTGAAACACACTTAGGTAGGGCCTATAAGTGCATTAAGGGATCATTTTAACATAAGAAAGGGTGAATTAATGATGATGAAAAGGGTAATTAGGGGCTAAGATGCCAAAAATAGGATCAAATTAGGTGCAAAATTTTACTTTTCTTCAAAGGTATACAATTTTTGATGACACATTTAGCCCCCACTTTAGTGAGAAGATGAACTTGCTTCAAACTCACACTAAAGTAGCCAAATGATGTCAATGTGGATGGTGATGAATGACAAAGATGAAGGCGTCAAGCCCCCAAGATTCAAGATCCTAAGTCAAACTGACATAAGTGCAAAAGGTCACTTTCATGGGTGAATGATTTGCAGAAAAACAAGATACATGATCATGCAACGACAAGAACTAAACGAAGAGTGGAATGAAAATAGAAAGGGTGGATCAAGCTTCGGTCATTTGTCCAGCTAGTTGTGGATTAGATCTAGGTTGTTTGTCTAGAAAAATCATACTCACTATGAGGCAACAAAACTTATGGTTGTCCACTTAGTGAGAAGTCCCAAAGAAGTGGTTTGGTGAGAAATTCATGCCAATGTGTCAGCTTCCCATCATACTAACCATACCGAATTTATCCTGCTGATAATTTTGATAAGGCACCACAATGCTTTGTAAATGATTTTAAATATTATGTAAAGATTTTGTTGAAGGGGATTTTGCTTAGTTCATGTGAGGTCTTAATCTTAAGGAGCATTATGCCTAATGTTTCCAAGAGAGGACAAGTCAAGGTGTCAAATTGTTATCCATGGGATGCCTCATTTGTAGCAAGCCACTTTAGTTGATCATACACTCTTGGAAGGCATCAAACCCAATGACACCACCAAGACGAGAACACATCACAAGAGAAAGATAAATCATGCCATGAAACTTTGTAAGACGATGTTATTTATGTATGCCCCAACTTTAAAGTGGTTGCTACACCATCACTATGAGTAATTGCTTTAAAATAGCCAAGGATAAATGCTAAGAAGACATGAGATCCAACATGGAAAGCCCTATGTCAAGTCATATGTTTCTGAATTGAGCTACATCATGAAGAGGTAGTATGTCACATGCGATTCAACTTAAGACATGTCATCCACATCCCAAGTGTGCTTTTATAAGTTTATGAAAGTTTAATGACTAGTCAAGAGAGACAATGAAAAGTGACATATAAGGACAAGGCTCTTGAACCCATTGCCCACACTTAGTATATGACAAAGGTGAGCCTAGAATGGATGATGGTATCTTGCTCCTCATGCTGGATGTAAAACATGCAATAGTTAGTTTGCTATGATCCTACAACTATTACATGGAAAGGAGAAAATACTAATTTTATTTATGTGGATAAGTAAACAAAGTTTATGCAAAGTTGGCCTTGATGGTATATACTTTTTCATATATGTGGGTAATTCCATGGTAACCTAGTTGGTGTGAAACATTGTTTGTGGGTGAGTAAAGATGAGTTCAGGTTTGTTTGGAATTTTTTTCTTGTGTGATGGTGGGTAAAGAATAAGAGGATTCTTAGGATGTCCCACGAGGTACGTATGAGATTCATTGATCTAGGGGGATCTAATGGACACTTGCATATGCATAACCTCAGTGGTCTTGGTTTGATGTATGTTGAAGAAAGACATATCATTAGTTTCGCTATAAGGAGAGTTTGTAGGAGAACCACAATCTAAATTTTCTTGTAATTCAAGGATTGGGTCTTCTAAAATGACTTCATCATATGAAAGGGAATCATATATGGTTTGATTGTCTTGTTTATTGATAAGGGGGATAGTAGGAGAAGACCCTAGTTGATTTTATAAGGTCTTTTTCTCTTGTGTCCTCATTTCTACTCTAGTAGGAAAGTGACAATCAATAGGTTCATCACATGTTAGGGGTTTCATTACAAATAGGGCTGACAACAAGGGAAGGAAAATGATGGTTTTCATGTGTGTCCATGATTGGATCCTCTTGTTCAAATTGACCCTTCCAAATTTTAGGAACATTAGGAAGGAGAGAAATAATGTTTGAGATCTCAATCATTGGATTCCTTGAAACCCATATATCCTTTTCACAAATGTGTTTGTCATGATCGTTCATGATTATATCCTTATTCATTAAAGTAGTGTCACAAATAGGGGAGGTGTTGGGAGATGAATGGAGACTAGGTAAAGTGGTGGAAATGAATTCATCTTGTATGGTTATACAATATTCCTAAGGGGAATGAGGAGAAGAAGAAAGAATACCTTCATTATTTTCAACGATTGTACCTCTGTTCAACATGATACCTTTGTCACTAAAAGGAGAGATATCGGAACAAGAAAAATTATGATCATCATGGTTATCAGTGTTTGTATTCTCTTCTAACACATCATCCTAACAAATAGGAGATATATGAGGGGTTTTAAGTTGAAGACAAGTGTCAGCATTGTGATTCGCTAGACTCATATAACTAGGGAATGCATTCAATGAATGATTAACATGTTTATGTACTAACTTTTTCTTTGCCATTTTGGAAAGAATTGCAACTAACATTGTTGAAATTTAAAATGCAATGTAAATAATTAAAATGAAATGTAATTTTCAGATATGGGTATTTGCAGGATCATGATGGGCCA
Organism: Sequoiadendron giganteum; assembly: GCA_007115665.2. NCBI lineage: Eukaryota > Viridiplantae > Streptophyta > Pinopsida > Cupressales > Cupressaceae > Sequoiadendron > Sequoiadendron giganteum. Next base: position 486,665,053 of record CM021100.1, on the reverse strand, counting down.
AAAAGTGGCAATATGTAAGTGATATGATGGCCCATGTGGTTGATGACTTTTTTTTTACCCAAAATTGATGAAACGAAAAAGGTTTTCAAAGGAGATTCTCATCTTTCCACCAATATAAATTATGCTTTACTTCAAATTTAATAAATAATTATTATTCATTTTCTATTTGAATTATGACTAAAGTCCTTATTGATAGTCTGATTGAAAAACATGTATAGCTTTCAAACGGTATCACATTTTTTGAATCAGAAATATGTGTCACATTCTATGCTTCACATACTATAGGATTAAAATAAATTAATGAATTTCATGAATTTTTGACCTAATTAAGGTGGTTAGACATACAATTTTTTATATTTTTTAGAAGTTGTAATAAAAATTCATAATTAATTATTTACTTGGAAAAAATTACAAAAAAATATGCATCACATCGAGACATGAGTCGTCTACTTATATCTAAAATATTATTAAAAAAAAAATTCATTTTATTGTGGTTAGGTTGGTCAGACAGACACCTCCTTCTTACTTTTTCCCTAAAATTTAAGTACTACTGCATTGAAATTTCAAATTTTCACCAAATAGATTAAAACAAAAAAAAACCCTAGTAGTTTAGAAACTACATTCAATTTTCTATAGATTCTATTCTTACATGTTTTTGAAATAATATAGATAAATTATTCAAATGTTTATGTCAAGTTTCCTAACTTTGATTTTTCTAAATTTTATCGCCACTTAAGCGCCTATTTTTTCCATGATGATCCTACACATACCCATATCAAACAAGGTAATTTACTGATTACACTATGCAATGATTTGAAAATAAAATGTGGTGAATGTAAAATTTAAAAATGGGCATGCATGAAATGAGATAATTTATGCTAGATGTAGTGAAATGCATGTTATAGAAACACAACCAATTGATACAGATAGGTAAGGGCAGCATGCAAAAGCTTAATAATAGGGTTTTTTGCTTTGTAAAAGGTTGTTTAGGGGTGGAAAGTGACTAAGTCGCCCAAGGTGGTGAATTAGTCCCAGTAGGGATTTTTTTGACAATTTTCAAAAAAATTTGATGGATTTTGATGGTTTTTGTGTTGTAAGATGCATACCTAAGATGTAAATGAAAAATTTTAGAAATTTTGTAATGATATGCAATGCAAAATGTAAGCTATATGCACTTTCACTAATGCAAAGTTTGAAACCCTAGAATGCAACTTAACTAATGAAAAATGCAATGAAAGATAATTCTAGGACAATGATGGACTCCAAATTAGACAAGAAGGGTATTTAAAGGTTAGATTCACCAAAATATAACATAGATTTTGGTTCCACAAGGGTTCTCTAACTCTTATACATTTTTTACCTAAAAGGAGAGAAATGGGCCCAAAATGCTAATGTTAACATTCAAAAATGACTGCTAATGGGTGTGGAATGTGATGATATAAATGTAGAAAAATGAAAAAGAAATGATTTATTATTGCTAATCCCAAGAAATGCAAACTACTAGAAAACACAATGTTGTATGCAAAATCACCTAAAAAGATGAATAGGAATGTAAATAAAATAAAATAGAGAAGAAGAATACAAATAAAGCACCTATAAATGAGTTTAAGAATAGAATGAGGGTTTGAAATTCTATTGAATATGAAATTCTAGCCTACTAGGACTAATTCATCATTCTGGGTGACTTAGTCCAAGATCTGGAAAACTGCACCAGAGCCAATTTCAACCAAATGTGTATCCAAATCTAAAAAGAACTTTGGAAAAACATGTACAGTGGGACTAAGTCCCCACTATTGGTGAATTAGTCCACTTTTGCTATCTTGAAATTCTGAAAGAGGAATTTGAAGCCCTCGGTCTGCACTTTTTGCTTCTCCATGTATCTGATTCTGAAACTCTAGTTTTCGACACTATAAAATATTTTTTGTAGATAATCTACCCTAGCCAATAAGGAGATGTCTTCAAAAAACTTTTAATCCATTATTCAATGATTTCCAAGCCTTTAATGTACCTAAATCTGTAAACACACAAAGAGAGGAAGAGAAATGTCGATTGTTAGGGCATGGGGGTTTGCCTTGGTCAAACCCTTTTTAGATAATTAAATCAAGTGATGAAATATGATAATGAAGAATGAAATATGAGACAACGGAACTAGTACCTTTCCATGAAGATAGATCTTGATTTGATACAACAATGGTGGAAGATTCAGCCCTTGAACGCTTGCTTGATGACTAAGAATGCTCAAACCCTACCTTTCTTGAGAAGAGTGGTGCATGAAGGGTCGAAAATGAATGCATAGTCAACTATTTATGATGAAAATAAGTGGAAAACCCTTTATTTATACATCTTGTGCCTTAATTTCCCAAGAATGACACATCACAAGCCGGCCTTAGGGTTTAGGAGACAATATCCCGCTAGAATTTTGAGTTAATTTTTATTTTTATGCCACATGGGACTAAGCCACCCAAGGTGGTGACTTTGTCCACTTGGGAAATTTCAAGTGGATTTAGGGAATTGAAAGGTGATTAATGTTTCTTAATGAGATTTATTCTAAAACACACTTAAGTAGGGCCTATAAGTGCATTAAGAGGTCATTTTAACATAAGAAAGGGTTAATTAATGATGATGAAAAGGGTAAACGGGGGCTAAGATGATAAAAATAGGATTAAATTAGGTGAAATTTTTCATTTTCTTCAAAGGTATACAATTTATGGTGACATTGAGAATAGTCCAAACATCTATATCATTTTTCATCACCTCATAAGAGGTGGGTTCATCTTGCACTAGATCATCACCCATACTCATAATCAACAGAGTAAGAGATGGAATGATGTAGAAACTATTAGGAAAATTCCAAAGGCAAGGATGAAAAATATTTTGAAAAGACTAGCTAAAGGACACAAATTTCTATAAATGCCATTTGTGCCGATTGTTAAAAGGAACTGGAAGGAAATCTAGCTCAAGCTCAAGGCTATTGTACTTTTACATCATTAGAGATTAACTCACATAGATGTCTGGGTATAAGAGAGATATTATCCCCTATTATTATTTTGGAAGCAAAGGCACCAAAGTTGGAGAGAGAGTTTTCCACTTTATTACTATTTCTATACACGTGAGTAGATCTATAGCTTTTAGGATTCATCATGAGATTTTATGTTGATAAGATGGTGTCTCAGAGGGACCATAAATGTTTGCCTATCCTAGTTAGCATCATTATGGTACTAGAGGAGTTGAATTCTATAGCTCATTTGGAGATACCTACATTCATGGAAAGTTGGATACCATGGTAAGCTACCACCACCTCTGCAAAATTGGAGGTTTGAACTCCAAGATTAACCACATATAGTCTCTAATGAAACCACGCCCACCCACTTGACCTAGGTTGCCTTTGGCTATCTTATTATCAATCTATAAAATATATATTGGATTAATAGTTATAGTGAGATGTTAAAATGGGAACTAAGGCCAATACTTAACCTAAGTCACCCATTCCACCATAAACATTAGCTAACACAAAAAGTAACCAAGAGAAACTATTTGGTCATTGTCCTCAAGGGAGAGGCAAATGGTTGGTCAGGGTTTTGAACTACTTTTTGTTTGTTGGTTGAAGATCGATGTTCAATATTGAAAAAAACATAAAGTAGAACTAGAAAGTACAAACAAAGAGGAACCCAACATGTGAATTTGGTGCACAATTTTTAGGACAAGGGTGAATTCACCCTAGTACAAAAATTATAGTTTGTAGGGTTTCAAAACCTATACATATGCTAAAAAGTCTAAGGGTATTTGATAATCAATATCAGATTTTGAAGTCTAATAGTTTGTAACTAATTGAATTTCTCTAATTTTATTATAATAGGTGCATAATTACTTGTTTTAGGGGTTTTTAGGCCTTGAGTTCTTCAATCCACTTGAATGAACTATATGCCTCTAACTTCCAAGAAGGATAGGGGGAGGAGGGTTGTCTCATATATGGGATTTCATTGGTCAAACTCCAATTTTGTGTTTGTGGATGCTAAAATCTGCAAAAATGCTTAAACTATCCAACGCATTAGCATAGTTTAGTTTAAATAAACAAACTTAACATCCCTATGAAATATTGAATCATGTCAAATATGCCTAATCAAAAATCTAAAAGACCAAAGAAACAAATTTGAAAGCATAAAAAACATGTTAATACGTATCCCATAGTGGGAGTGGTGCTCCTTTGATGTGAAAAGGATGCCCTTTCCCACCCCCTTGATAAGATTCTTGATAATGAAAATTCTTGAGATTGTGGATACATGAAAATGAACTCACAATTCCTATAGTGCCAATACTCAAATTACAGATGAAAATGAAGTATAAGTGCCATGAATTTATAGATTCAAAAGTTGAAGATTGAAGGATTTCGATGAATGTGGGAAAAAAGACCAACTAGTGAGAGAAGGCCACTTGTCCAGATGTGATTGGAAGATGAATGAGCACATTTTAGAGATTATGCAAGTAAATGCAATTAGGTGATTTTGAAATTTGAAAAATGGATTTAAATGCATATGCTTGAGAGATTTTGGGGAGAAATTTGTTTGGACAATAAAGTCAACAAATGGAGTTAATGAGGGAATATTCCTTGGGAATATGCCTTATGAAGGAAAATAGAGATAATTAGATAGTCAATTAAAATTAATTTCATGTGCAAGTGGGTGGGTTAGTTAAGGGTTTAGGTTTGACTGGGTTTAGGTTTGACTTAGGTTGAGTCAAAAGCCAGAGAATGGTAATTATGATTATGAGTTAATTAGTTCAGAATAATTAACTTGGAAGATTTTAGGGGTTTTGATATTTGATTTAAATCATTTTGATTTATTAAATCAAATAAGAAGAAATTAAGGACTTAATTAAATAATTTAATTTATTTAATTAAGTATGATGAACCTTAGTGAATTAATTCAATAAATTGATTTATTTGATTAATAGAGGAAATGATGTTAATTGAGTTGGATTATATGCATTATGTTAGTTGATTATTTTCAGTGTCTACATTTTTCCCCTCTTTGAAGCAATGTACCTATTGCATTGATTCAAAGAATGATGCTGCCAAGATCGACATTATTATTATTTTTTTGGATGCCCCAGTGGAAAGAAGTATGTTGGTACATTGCCCCATCAAGAGATTGAGCAAAATGGTCAATTTCGGGGTCAATCTCACGACAAAGAAGTTCAATATGGATGTATGGATGGTCTAAGTAACAGATCTATATGATAATGATGAGGCAAATGAGATGTTTGTAAGATGTTTAGAATAAAAAATCTATATTATTTTAAACAACTTAAATGATGATGCAATGTGTGTGACATGGATGAGATGGATGATGTTATCCTATGATGATATGATGTGATTATGCAGGATGAGAGTGCAGATATTGTATGAATGTAGGATGCATGCATTGATGAAATGATACTATGTTAGCATGAAAGAGGATAGAAGAATGAGAGGGATCAACCCTTGAATCCAAGAAGATGTAGAAGTCCAACAATTCTATGAGTCATTGAGAATTTATTAGATATGATGATGAGTGATGATGATGTATTGATTATCCAAGGATGGGAGAGATAAAGAGCATAACTTTCCTTATGTTTGATAACACACATAGGTACGATGCATCAAGGTATAAAGAAATAGGATGACATTGCACCTAGTGTGATGGAATTTGACTCAACAATCAAATAAGTGTACTCTTGTTCACACCTAAAATATGGAACCTTATTCAGAATGTAGTTCAGATATTCTAAAAATATTGGACCAAAACATAGAAAAGAAATCCTTGCTATGTGGTAAACAAGACATCTAGAACACCTTCCCTGCAAACCAAACAAAGCATCCATAACCAAGTTATATTAAAGGAACATCCAACAAGCATAGTAGATAAATAGATAATGATCGTTACCCCATTCCTTTCTCTCTAAACCATTTTGATTAGGCATCATCAAGAGGTCATTGGAATGATCACATAATAAGATAAGTCAAAAATACAAAGATGAAGTCAACAAACAAGCTAATGTTATTTGTACCGCTAGCAAAGACTAAACTACGGTGATGCCTAATGTTGATGTCCATTGTAGGAAGGATGCATCCTAGGACATGTTGTTATTTGGTGATGATGAGGTTGAATGGATGATAAGTTATTGATACCAAGAGTTGACCAACTTGCGGACTTACTAACCTAGACTTGAGACTATGAGGATTGAGATTTTACTTTTAAACCTGCTAGAATTGCTTCTGATTGTTTTACCAAAGGATGAAAGCGACAATTGATTTTTTATGAGTGATATTATTGCAGGTGAAAGCGAGATGAGACAAATGCACCATTTTGGGCTTTTTCAAATATTTGGATGTTTTTGGTGTTTTGAAATGTTTTGAGGTTGTTTTAAGTTTTGGGTTTTTCCACTTTTTTGGATTGTTTGGGATTTTGACCAAGAACCCAACCTAAAGACTTATCCTAGGGGTCTCAGAAGCTGATCAACAGATTAGCCTTGCCTACGTTATACATGCAAAGAGCACGTATTTTGATTGACGAATTGACCAATTTACAAGATGAAGATATAAACAAATGAATTGTCAGATTATTGTGACAAACTCCTAAAGGACTAACCTAGGGTGTCTCAGGGGCCGATCAGAGATCCACCTTCCCTGTGTTCAAGCTCAAAGACAATGTAGTTCAAAAACATGACTATTTTTTTACTTTTTGGATTTTTGACATGTTTTTGGATTTTGATATGATTTTGATTTTGTTGGATTTTTTGTTAAGGATTTTTGAATGTTTTTGGATTTTTGATAGATTTGGATTTTTTGGATTTTTTTCATTTTCTAAACAATTGCAAGAATATACACGAATCTGATGCAATGTAGGTACAGGAACATGCCCCTAACGTGATGCAATAGACTACTTCAATATAGGTAGGACAAACTGACCTTAGGAATGTGCCAAGTAGTACGATGGTGGATCATGATACGAACATGAGATTAAGCTATGGTATAGACATGAACGGATGGTGGAAGGATCAATGGAATGTGATGGATGGATGGTAATTTTGCAGAATAAGATGTGAAGATATTGGTTGATAGAGAGTACTTTATTTATAGTTGGTGCATGTTTTCCAGGTTTTCACCAAGTTACTTGTCCAAAGCACCACCGAAGTAGTTTTCACTAGAGGACTATTTTTTTCTTTAATTTTTTTTGAATCCTTTTTTCTGATTTTATTTTTTTTTGGATTTTCATATTTTTTGGCTTTTTTGTATTTTTTTTTTTACCCTTAAAAGATCAGGCATAGAACTTTTGGAGATGGGATCTGTTTATGGGATCCTAAAGAAGTTCCCCTTTAGGTGTTGATAGCTGATATGCCCCTGATTTATAGCTTGCTATAATAATGAAGGGTCCCTACCAATTGGGTTCAAATTTTCCTTTTCTATTCAGATTTAGCACATTCTTTTGATTCTCTTTCAATACTAGCTCATCGGCTTGGAAGGTTCATCTCCTAATTTTCTTGTTGTAGCTTTGCTTAAGGTGGTTCTTATAGACTTGCAACCATCCATGCACCGCTCATCTAGTAACTCTAGTCATTGAGTCGTGAGACCTGGTATTCTTCATCTGTAATTAGATTTTACAGTGATATCCTCAGGGATGGGAGCTCGATCTCAATGGGGAGGATGGCTTCTGATCTATAGACCAGAGAGAAAGGGGTGGCACCTATTGGTTGTTTGATTCTTGTGTGGTAAGCCCATAAGGCAAGATTTAACTGTAGATGTCAATCATGACCAACATCATTGACTATTTTCTTTAGGATTTTCATAATGGTTTTATTGGTGGCTTATGCTTGGCCATTTCCTTGGGGATAATATGGAGTGGAAAAGCAATGTTGGACGTTGAATTTTTGACGAAGCTCATGAACATCGATATTTTTTAAAGGTGTCCCATTATATGAGATAATAGCTTGAGGGATACCATATAAGGTAGTTCAGGATGAACTTGGATATCGGCTTTCCAGTTATGTAGGTCATGGGAATGGCCTCGACCCATTTCGTGAATTACTTTGTGGTGGTAATGATGAATTTATGGCCATTGAATGAGGTGGGGGATGATTTTACCAATGAGATCAAGCCACCATTGTGGAAAGGGCCAAGGTGTGACAATTGGATGGTGCTCTTCAGTTGGTGCATGGATGAGGTCCCCATGCTGCTAACATTGTAAACACCTTTTGACATAGTCATGTGCTTCTCTTTCCATTGTCGACCAATAGTATTTGTTCCTCAGAAATTTCTTAGCCAAGGTCATACAACTTGAGTGTGAACCACATATCCCATCATGTACATTAGTTAAAGCAATCAGGGCTTCCTTAGTATTTAGGCAACATAGTAGGGTTCCTTGGATGCTCCTACGGTAAAGGGTTTCTCCTAGGATGACGAAATGAGACAAATTTTTGACAAAAGCTATTTTGAGGTTTGGGGTTATATCGGTAGAAGAACTCCTATTCTTAGGTAGGTGTAAATGTCATGGCACCAAGGATCACCGAGACCAATGACTTTCCACAAAAAATTTAGACTCTAGTACCTCGAATGCTAGTATGAGAAGCTGCTCTATGAGGAATTCCTATTTTGGGATGTTGTGCAAGATTTCCAAGAGTGATCCAATTGTAGCCATTGTGTCTGTTGCTCTATTATTTGCACTAGGTAGTTGTTCAAATGTAATATCAATGAATGAATCTTTGAGGCTCTCCACCAATTTCTTGTATGGAGTCAGTTTATCATCCCTTATTTTATATTCATTATTTACTTGACTGATTATGAGCTGAGAGTCTCCATATACCTAAAGGGCCATAATCTGCTACTGCACTGCAATCCTTAGCCCTATGACAAGAGCTTCATATTCTACTATGTTTTTCGTGCATGGGAATGACAGCTTGTAGGATTTCGGTATGTAGTCTCCTTGGGGAGTGATGAATAAAATTCCTACTCCTCACCCATGTTGTGTGTAGGATCTTTCAAAATACATCTTCCAGTGGTCTGCTACACTTAGGCTAAAAATTGATTCATTAGGGAACTTTGAGATAAGTGGGTTTTCTATATATATAGGTTCCTCCCCCAATTGATATGTGATTGCTTATCCTTTGATGGCCTTGCATTCAACATACTCAATGTCAATCTCTATTATGATCATAACCCACTTAGATGTCTATTGTGTAAGAGTTACTTTAGAAAGAAAATACTTGAGGGGGTCTATCTTGGCGATGAGTTTTATTTGATGTGCCAACATATAGTGTCTAAATTTTTGAGTTGAAAACACGACTGCTAGAGATGCTTTCTCAATAGGTGTGTAATTTAGCTCATGTACTACCATGGTCTTGCTAATATAATAAATTTCTCTCTCCCTTCCATTTTCATCATGATGGACTAAGAGAGCACCAAGGGCTGCGATTGTTGTTGATATGTATAAGATTAATGGTTTTCCTAGAATTGGTGGCATTAGAACTAGAGGTGTGAGTAGGTATTCCTTGATTTTTTTGAATGCTTTCTCACATTTATCATCCCATTTTTATGCTACCCCCTTGTGGAGTAGATGAGAATATGAGATTTTTTTGTTTGCTAGTTGTGCTATGAATCGACAGATGGACTGAAGTCTCCCTTGTAGGCCTCTTAACTGCTTCATTGTCCTAGGTGCTTCTATTTTGAGGATTGCCTTGACTTTTTGGGGATCTACCTTGATTCCTATCATTGATACAATGTATCCTATGAGCTTTCCTAATTGTAGCCCAAAGACACTTTTTTGGATTGAGTCAGACTTTATACTTTTCTAATCTTTCAAAAATGGAACTCGGAGCTGATATGTGGTCTTGTCTTTTCCTTGCTTTAGCCAATATGTCATCCACATAATCTTCCACCATTTTATGAATCATGTCATGAAAGATCAGTGCCATAGCCCTCTAGTAAGTTGCTCCTACATTATTCAGTCCAAATGGCATCATATTCCAGCAATAGGTTCCCCAAAGAAATGTGAATGTTATCTTGTGTTGGTTTTCTTTTTCTATCATGATCTGATTATATCCTAAGAAAAAATCCATTAGTGATAGAATCTCGTGTTCCACCATCATATCCACTATCGTGTAATTTTTTGGTAGTGGAAAGTCATCCTCGGGACACGCTTTGTTTAAGTCTTTGAAATTCATGTGGATGTGAATGCCCCCATTTGGATTTGCAATAGGTACTAGATTTGACACCCATTCGGGATAATCTATTGATCGTATGAATCCCACATCTAGGAGATTTTTCAATTCTACTTTGACCAACAAGGCTATTTGTGGATGCATTTTTCTCAACTTTTGTCTCATTGGCTTTGCCCTTGGATACATAACTAAGTGATGAACCATAATTTTTGGATTGAGACCTAACGTGTTAACATAGGTCCATGAAAAATTCACCTTAATTTCCCTTAGCAATTCCACTAGGAGCTCTTGTTCTTCCGTGAGAAGTGACCCGGCATAGAACGTGATGTGTGGCATTGCTTTTATTCCTAGATTGACGGTGTTGCACTATTCTGCTAAGACTGCTAACTTTTCCTGATGGATGGCACTGAGGGGAAGATTGAATCCTTCATCCTTAGGTGCCTCAGATAGGTTTTCATTTTTGGATGTGTCCTTTATTTTTACTATTTTTGTGTCAGAGATTGCCACAATGTGGTTTACACTCAAAAACCTTGAGATTATTCTTAGTTTTTAACTTTTGCGACTAAAGGATTCAATCATCTCCCCGTAATAAGTTTGAGTGTCGAGTATAATGTCAAACCCAACCTTCTGATCTCCATTTGGTATTGTATCCATCGATCCCATGAATTCTGAGAGTGCCTCATCGTTTTCGAACATGTCCAAAATTGGTGGTCCTTGTTGGTTGGAATCGATGAGTTGGGGGTACACTAGGTTAATTTCTTGGGTTTGGTGGTCTGACTCAAAGGATAGGGTGCTAATCATGAGGAGGGAGGAATCTTCAAAAAGCATGGGTAAGCCAGTTATGGTATCCTCGTCATCACTACTACCACATACATCGTTTATATCAAAGGTAAAGTTGTCTATGACTCGACCTGTGGATATAGGTAACTAAAGGGTGGCTATCGATAGTTGAGGGGGAGTGATGATTGTTTTAACCAGGTGAATTCTATCATGTATGGTTACACTCAGAGGGGTACACCTAAGGCCAAGCTTTTTTATTCATTTCTCAAAAATGATAGGTTCCAATCGGCCATTTTTATTCTTTCCCATACTTCCATTCCTGTTATAGCCCATGCCCAACATTAATTGAAGTCCTTGTTTGCATCATCCATAGGAAGGGTTGGTATGGGTCTTTCATCTTGAGAGAGGAGACT